>CATIWR010013991.1:0-43989 GCA_949677035.1 Omphalea diandra | reverse complement strand
TATATATATATATATATATATATATATATATATGTATGTATCTCTTCAAATGATGTAACAAACTCTTTCTTTTAGCACCTTTGTGTATATGTTCTTTCTAGACTTTAACTCTTCTTGGATCAAGGTGACCTTACACATTCTTTACCCCATGATGGTATAAGAATAAGATTTTACTTAGGAAAGAGCCATTAAACCTTGTATGTAGGAGAAATAGGGTTGGTAAGATCTTGTGCAAAATGATTTATGCATAACATGCATACATGCATTGATTACCTATTCATGCATCATACAAATAACCCTTATCTTGTAGCCATCATAGCTCTATCCAAACCCTTATGAAAGATAAGGGGCAATCGACTTGCTAGAAAGAATAAGACTCTACGTTTGAGCAAAAAAGTTGACCCAAACATAGAGCCAACCATGCCACAAGAGATCTTAGAAAAAATGGTGGTCGACTTCAACCGCAAGATAGAAGAAAGGATTGTTGAGTAAGTAAACAAGCGCATCAATAAGATTTTGAAAAAAGGGGGGAACCTCTGTTAATAGAATTGATAAAGGGAAAACAACAATGAAAGGCCTCAACCTGTGGTGATTGATGATGATCTATTTGGGATAAAAGAATACCATGAAAGCAAGCTTGCAAAGGAAGTGGAAAGTACAACTATCATTTAAGAAAAACTCATGAAGAGTGAGAAGAAGAGCACACAGTTTGATGACTTTACTAAAAAATTGGAGAAAATGCATAAGGCTTTAGGTGTTAAAGGTTTAGAAAGGAGAACAAACATTGAGGAATTGTTGGCTAGCAAACTTGAGAATCTGCCAGTAAACTTTTGCATACTTGAACTTCCCAAATTCACAAGGATTCAGAATGCTAAGAACCATGTCCGTTCATATGTGCTGGTCATGAAGGCATATGGAGTTCTGATGGATAACATGTTAAAACTTTTTGAGTTGTCATTGGAAGGGTTTGCCAAGATGTGATACTTTAACCAGCCAAAAACTGCCAGAGAAGATTAGAAGGAGTTGACAAAAGCTTTCAAAAGGAACTATGCTTGTAACTTAGATCTAGACATCACGCTGTAAGATCTGAAATCTTTAAAGTATAAAATAGGTGAAAGCTTCAATGATTGCATTAAAAGATGGAAGAAGATAACTTTAGAGGCAACCATGAGGTCTACAGAGAGATAGTAGGTTAGGATGATTATTAAAAAAGCTTTGCCTGGTATTGGAATATTGGTTAGAAACTTTGAAGACCTTTAAGAAGCTGGTTTGCAAGCTGAAGAATTGGAATCTAAGTCGAAAAGACAATATAAGGGAAGAAGAAGTGCCTCATCTTAGCCTCAGGCTAAAGGGAATAAGAAGATTGATGTAAATGTAGTAAGAGCACGAAGACAATTCACTAATTTAGGGATGCCTTTAAGGCATTTGAGAGCTTGTAGAAAAAAGAGTGTTAAAGTCTTTCACATTGAGACCACCTTCTATTCCACTATCTAGGGGGTATGATGCCAATGCTTACGACATTTTTCATTAAGGAGCAGGTCATAACATTGATGACTATTACAGACTGAAACATGATATTCAAGATCTAATCAATAACAAGATGATTATTCCACAAAATTCTAGAAGGCTTAGCATTCGAGGAACCCACTCCTAAACTATCATAATGTTCCTTCCCCAAATCAAGGGACATTCATGATAGATTATGGAATTCCTAAGGAAGTTGTTGTTATTGCTACTAAGAAGGTCACAAGGGAGACTATAGTTATTTGCACTATTAATCCTTAGAAAAGTTCAGATGAAAAAATAGCTGAAGGACAAAAAAAAGGATGATCCAACTATAGGAGGAGAGCAATGAAGAGAAAGAAATGAAGTAGGGGAGCTATGTAACATGCAATAGGAAATCCTATCCCAATAAAGAAGCTCTGAGGAAAAAAAGGTTGAGAAGAAAACAGATAAGCTCATTGTAAATGAGAGAGAAAATGACAATCCTATTATGAAACAATTAAAAAAAGATGGTAGGCTAAATTAGTGTGTGGGAGTTGTTCATTACCTCTTAGGATCATAAGAAAGCTATGATTGAGGCTTTGTCAAGTATGATTATCTCAAAGGAAGCTACTTTGATGAATGTCATTGCATTGGTGACTCATAAGGGCAAACTCACTTTCTCAGTTCAGGATTTACCACTAGAAGAAAGTGATCACAACCTGGCTTTGTTCATCTGAGCTAAGGTGAAGGGGAGACGCATGCCATGTGTGATGGTTAATGATGGGTCTAGGATTAACATATGCCTATTGAAGTTGCTACATCATTTTGGTTTGTTTGAGAAAGATTAAGAAGCTTCTGATAGTGTCATTCGAGCCTATGATGATAATAGGAGGCTAGCTTTGGATGTGTTCAAGACCTTGGTCAAGGCAGGCATAGTAGAAGTAAAGGTGGAATTTATAGTCTTGGACATCCTAATCACCTTCTCACTTTTGTTAGGAAGACCATGGTATCACCCATTGGGTGGCGTGCCTTCTGTTATTCACTAGAAAGTTAAGATTTCTTAAAAAGGAGACATTGTGGCCATCTATGTAAAGGTTAGGGAGATTATATCAACTTTAAGTATGGTTGTATCATATTTTTGAGGTTTTAGGTTGTTGAAGTCACTGACAAGTGAGCTAATCCAAAGGTAATCAGAATCATGAAGAATATGAACTTTCTTCCATGACAAAGGTTAGGGAAGAATTCGACTAGCATATCAAAGTTTCCTGAAATTTCCACTCAAACTGTAAGGAAAGGACTTGGGTACTGTGGTAAAGAGTCAGAGCTAAAAGTAAGGGACTTGTGGTGGCTGCTATTAGATTTCTTTATAAAGAAGGGGAAGGCGCTAAAATGATTGGGCAAGAGGCAACTAGGAATAAAAAGTCAGTGGGCAAAGATATAAATGAACTCGAGAAGGCTTTTTCTAGCTAGATGTTAGTGAATTGGGATATAAGAATTATCAAGACTCATTAAAAGAGGAAGATGGGAAGAAAAAGAGAAAGAAGAAAGTGAAACAAAAAACAAGGACAAAGGATGGTCATGAATCAACTCAGTTTATAGTTCGATATGAACCTCAATCTGTATGGCCATGGAATGATAAGAAGAGGATCATTGATGAATAGAGGGACCAGTAGATCATGTAATAAAGGATCTAATTCGATAAAGCAAAGTGTACACACTATGTGGATTCAGATTGACAGAGCCCACCATGTTAGATGGTACAACATTTTGGGCCGATTTTCTGAAAATTAAGTTAGGAGATGATCAGATGAAACAAAGTTTTGAGGGAGTTGTCAAGGTTGTTGTTGATATAAAAATGGAAAAGAGGCAGATCCTTTGCAAAATGTTAATCTTGGAGTTCTGATTGATGAAGTAAAGGGTGGAGAAGAGGAAAAGGCACGGGCAGATGAGACTCCAGGTGAAGTTGACTTTTGTGCTAGTACTAATCTTCTTGTTTCTTATCTCTTTGAAGATGATGATGTATTCCTCTCTAAGTTTAAGGCAATGAATGATGAATTTACTTGTGTGATGTGTTTCCTGATGGCAGTGTGCATAGCATGTATCATTTCATAAGCATATTTAACATTTAGTTTATGCATACAATTGCATTTAATCTTGACACACAGAAAAATTCAAAGATCTTGCTCATCATCAGTGATGTCAAACCAAAGGAATGAAGGAAGTTTGAATAACTGCTCAAGAAATATCAAATACTTGCACATATGAAGATATGCTAGGGGTTGATAGGTGAATTACAAAACATAAAATTTTGACCTACCCACACATAACACTAGTAATGCAAAAGCTTTGAAGGATAAGACTTGAGTGGGCCTAGTTGGTTAAGGAAGAATTGGCAAATCAATTGAATGTTAAATTGTTGGAGGTAGTAGATTACCTGAATGGTTAGCTAACATAGTGTCGGTAATGAAGAAGGATGAGAGAGTAAAGATGTGTATTGACTACATGGATCTAAATAAAGCATGCCCAAAGGATGACTTTCCTTTACCACACATAAACATATCAGTTGATAGTGCAGCAACTTGTGTTATGTATTCCTTTATAGACAAATTCTATGGGTATAACCAGATTCTTATGGCTATAACAGATAAGGTGAAAATGGCTTTTATCACAAAATAGGTGACGCATTGCTATAAAATAATGTTGTTTGGGTTGAAGAATGTGGGGATGACATACCAACGAATGACAAAATCCTTATTGCATGACTTGATCCACAAAGAGGTGGAAGTGTATGTAGATGACATGATGGTGAACTTGAAAATAGGGGGAAGGACATTTTAAGGTTTTAGAAAAATTCTTAAAGAGGGTCGACAAGTATAACTTAAGGTTGAATTTGAAGAAATGTATGTTCAAGGCCACCTCTGATAAGCTATTAGGACATGTGGTCAATGAAAAGGTATTCAAAGTGGATATAGAAAAGGTAAAGGTGATTCAAGATATGCCTGCACCTAAGACAGAGAAAGAGGTTCGAGGCTTTTTGGGTCGCTTATAAGACATTAGCTGAATCATAGCACGATTGACCCCTATTTGTGAACCTATCTTTAAGTTACTAAGGAAGGATCAACTGGTATAAAGGAATGAACAATGTGAAAAAGCTTTTTAAAGAATAAAAGAATATCTGACTAACCCCCTAATGTTAAAGCCACCAAAACTTGAAAATCCATTGGTCTTATATTTGACGATAGAAAACAGCTTTGTTGGTGTGATGTTAGCTCAATAAATGGAATAGGGAATAGACATAAAGTGTGCTATCTCAGTAAGAAGTTGTTGTCTTATGAAGTAAAGTACAACCAAGTGGAGAGAACTTATCTGGCATTGGTTTGGATGACAAAGAAATTGAGGCATTATTTTTAGTCATACTCCATAGAAGTGGTTTCAAAGCTTAATCCAATTAAGAACATACATAAGGCCCCCTCCCTGATAAGTAGGTTCCAAAATGGTTGATGTTGTTAATAGAGTTTAACATCAAGTATAAGGCAAAAAGGGTGATCAAAGCCTAGGCAGTCTCAGAGTATTTAACACAACAACCTTTTAAAGGAGAATATGAGTTTCCCCAATTCTTGAATGGAGGATTAAGAGTAACTGAGGCTTAGGGATGGAGAGTATACTTTGATGGGGTTGTAAATAAGAAAGGTGCAGGTGTAGGGATAATTTTGATCTTGTTAGAAGGGGAGCTCTTCCCTGTAACTAAGAAGCTGGACTACAAGATGACCAACAATATGGCTGAATATGAGGCGTGCACACTCAATCTCAAACTTTTGAAGTAGATAAGGGTTAAAATGTCAGAGGTGTTTGAGGCCTCATTGTCGGTTATTTCATAAATAATTGATGAATAAGAATTAAAAGAAGAACATTTGGGCCCATATTTAGAGGATGTAAAGGGGTTAGATCAAAATTTTCAGAGACTCATATTCCATCATCTACCAAGGAAAGACAATGCAATGGTCGATGCCTTAGCCACTTTAGTCTAAGATTGGGATGGGCTAGAAGCAATACCTATGAAATCGATTATCACACTTTGATCTAGGACACCATGTTACATAAGTAAACGGGTGATGCAAGTATCAGTGAAGAATCATCTATGGTATTTTGATATACAAAGGTATTTAGAAAATCTAAATACCTCAAAGAGGTTAGGAAGAAGGATCAAGATACTATCAGAAGGTTATTTTCATAGTTTATGGTTTATGACGAGGTAGTGCATAAGAGAATACCCAACAAAGTTCATTTGCAATGCATGGCAAAAGAAGAGGCTAGTAGGATCATGAAAAAGATGCATGTAGGGGCCTGTGATCCTCACATGATTGTTAAAGTATTGGCAAAGAAAATTTTAAGATTGGAATATTATTGGACAATTATGGAATGTGATTGTATTTAGAAGCTTCAAAACTGTCACAAATGTCAATTTCATGATAGTCTCAATCATCTACTACCGACTGAGTTATATAAAATTTGACCTCACCTTAGCCATTTATAGCATGGGGCATTGATATAATCGAAGATATTAGACCAATGCCTATAAGGACGCATAAGTATATTGTGGCAACGGTGGACTACTTCTCTAAATGGATAGAGGTTGAAGCCTTCGATAAGCTTAAGGCAAAGTAAATGACATTGGTCATTAAAGAAAATCTCATCTACCACTGTGGAGTACCACACCATGTTGTTATGGATAATGGTGACCATTTTTAGGCAGAGGTCAAGGTCATGCTGGGAAAATTCAACATAGCCTATCAGAAGTCGTCACCTTATAAGCCTAAGGCTAATGGAGCAGTGGAAGTGACAAATAAGAATGTTAAAAACATCCTAGTTAAGATGAATGAAACGTGTAAGGATTGGTATAAGAAGTTATTATTTGCCATATGGAGTTATTAAACTACAACAAGAGCATCAATTGGGATGGCACCATACTCTTTGGTATATGGGATGGAGGCGACACTACCAATTGAGCTAGAAGTGAAGTCCTTATAGGTATTAGTTGAGTTTGGCATTTCTGAGTATCAATGGATGGGGAGTAAACTTGAATAACTAGATCTCTTAGATGAGAAGAGAATGAAGGCCTTGTACCACATTCAACTTTATCAGGCTAAAAAGGCTCACACATTCAATAAAAAAAATCAAGCTAAGTATGATAAAGGTTGGTGATATGGTGTTGAAGGTAGTCAGACCGTAAACTTGGGATCCCCAAGGAAAGTTCAAGCCAAATTGGGAAGGTGCTTACATGGTCAAACAAATATACTTAAGTGGCATGGTGAAACTAACAAATATGGATAAAAATGAATTCATTAGATTGAAAACCCGAAGGGCGATCTAAGCAAAAGTTAGGGCAATAAGAAAAAAAAAAAAGAAAAGATAAAAAAAAGAAGAAAAAAGAGAGGAAGTCTAAGCAAAAATCATAAGAAAGGATATTGCAAGATGAATTCTTACCTGAAGTATCAGCGGCTCCCTATAAAAGAATCACTAATTCCAAAGGTAACTCTACCAAGTCCCATATTAGTCTTACCTAAGATTGTCGATATGGGGGTTCTCCCTGACTTAGCTCCCTCCTTAAGTTGTAGAATCCATAGATCAATCTCTTCATCCTCATTCTATAGCAAATACTCACTTATTAGAATAGCTGCAGAGATACAAGCCTAAACCACCCGAGCATGGCCCCTTAAAGGGAAAAGAATGATGAAAAATGAGCCATGAGGATCTTTTCCTCTCCCAAAGTATATATAGGCACCTCTTTATGTTGTATGTCAAATAGCACTATCTTCTTTCGAATATGTGAGTAATCCAGTTAAGGTAGAACAATTTAGTATGCAGCTGTGACACGACAATCAAGAATGGTGCCAAACTCCTCCAACAGGGAAAATATTTCCATATCTCTAAAGGGAAAAGTATGGGTAGTGGGATCCCATAAGTCATAAGTTGCCTGTAGAAAGTGTCGAGGTAGACAAAAATGAGGTGGAAATTAACTAAAAGACCCACCCATGGTAGATCAGACCATATCTAGGGTGAAAGAGACCTTAGGAATACTCTTGACATGGTTTGGTGATTGAAAATAATGGTGGTGAAGAATAAATTCGGATTAGGCATTTATAGAAAAAGAAAGGCTAACAGATATGTACAGCCATCTAGTTGGGTTGTACAGCCCTCAGTTCTCGAAAGGACTCAAACATCTTTTCCTTCATATTTTGAGCTTAGAATGGCATTTGTACTCATTCTTAAAAGCATATATATAAAAGAATGACAACACATATTCAAAGATACATAATCAGAGGCCAAAATCATGTTTTTATATTAAATGATAATCAAAGTATTAGGGTTTTATAAAAAATGGAGACAATGGCACCTCAATTTGTCTTAAGAAGCATCAAAAAATTGGAGGGCTTTTAAATTACCAAATAAACTATACAACTATGTAAAATATCAATCATATGTACTGTACCGAAAGGGAAAAGAGAAAAAACATCCTAAAAAGCTAAGTGGGAGGGGGTCTCCAAGGCTCAACTATCCCCTCTCTAAAGAGAGTCGCCTCAGAATCCTCGGTGCCGCCATCCATTGCCACATACTTGTACTCTATAGCTGCCTGAGCTAAGTCCTCATTTTTTGCCTCTGTCTATACTAGACGCTGATCCTTCTCTCTAATTTTATGATTTCAACACTAGATTGTCTCTTGTAAGAAACATAAGGGTTAAGATAAGTAAGACATAAAACATGTGAGACATAAATCATAAACATGCATATATGTATTATTTTATTTTCTGTTACTAACCTATATAAAATACATCTACTACATGGCGACCCTTTTTAGGGTGGCGATCAGATCTATTATGGCCTCAGTCTGAACATGAGGGATCTGTGAAAAGAAAAAAAGAGGCAATTTATCAATAAAGCTTACATTGTAATAAAGACATAAGAAAACATAGAAGAAAATACTTGCATAGGTGGTCTTGATCATTTCAAATGTGCAGACAAACTGGGTGACTCAAATTGACATAATTGACCTAGTTAATGACGCCATGCAAGACTCCACCAAGTCATCTGGCATGGAAACTAGGTCAACTACCACTATGGGCTCCATGCCTCCCAAAGTCGATCCCTATACCCATTTGTGACCCTAAGTACCTGCAATGTCAGATACAAAAGTAAGAGCGACAGACCTCCAAGAAGCATGTGTAGTGGTGTCCCAACCCCCATGCTACAAAATGATCCCTTTATCAAGCGTGTATTAAGGGAATGCATGAATAGCCATCTCTGATAGAGGAAGACTCCTCACAAGTGCTCTAACCATTTTAGACTTATAGAGGGTACTAGTAGAAGATAGTTGCTCCCCTAGCAAATAGCATAATGTTGCAATAAGCTTCGCTCCTTCATGGTCATTTGCCTAGAATAGGTGGATGGGCATTGTGGAACAAGTCACTCATCCAGGCCCTTACGCTAGCAAAGGGCCCCACCATTAGACAACGACCGTAAGAGATGGCCTCTGCCTTTGCTACCTCTAGTGGCCATATCTCCATAAGACCCCTCCAGCCGAAGCACAACTGCAATGAAGATGGAAAACATTATTAATGAAGGACCATATATCATCTCATCGAAGCTGTCATCAATGACCTGAAGTGCACCAATCCGTATGTTAGACTTCACCACAGTCCTGTTCCCCTTGAGTAGGGGAACACAACGAATGACCCTTACCAAGTAATGCCTCTGAAGCATCAACTCATGCACATTGGAATCCATAGGTAAGGGAATGCCCATGAATTCCAGCCTGGTCAGGAAGGTGAGGTTACTAGATGTAATCGTCACCTCACCGATCAAAGGTAGGTGGAAGGTGTGGGTTGCATCCATCCACTGCTCTAATAGTGTGTGCGTCATTGTTGAATCGATCTTCGACATCTCATCCAACATCATTCACAGGAAGGTCCAAATTCTCATCCCCTCTAAATAAGTTAGAACCTGAGGGTGTAGTGTCCGACCTCACTCTTCAATAGGACCCACAACCCCGATTCCCTTCTAAAAGGTGACGGTCTCCTAAAGAAAAGAAAAGGCAACAAAAAAGGGAAATGAATAATGGAAAATACATATATGTATATGTTTTATGCATAATTATTAAGGTTAAAGGATGAAATAATCAGAGGATTCCGCATTCAAAGAGAGAGGAACAACAAGTCCTAATCACTAGGACTTAATTGCAGGTTTTGAGGAAGTTATGAAAATGATTTTCTAATCGTTACTCACAAAAAAAGCATTAAAAGATCGGTAAGTCGGTAGGATGGATAGATAAATTATTTAAAATAATAAGTATGTACCTTAATTTTTTATAGGTTCTCCTATTAATTAATTTTAATCATTCTTCGTATATATCACAAAATAAAGCCTGAGTGCAAGCAAATCAAAACAACCAATAAGACTGAGAGATAGAGAATGAAATTTCACTAAAAATAAAAGGTGAGTGTCTGTTAGCACTAAATTTTGGGTCTTAGGATGCAAGCCCAATGACCCAAAAATTGAAAGAGAATTACACAATATAAAGGATAAAAAAACCTTAGGAAGCCCTGAAGAAGTCTAAAGAATAAAACCCAAGACTAAAGACCAAACATAAGCCAAGTCTAGGGACACCAGCCAAGTTTAGCAAGTTGTACAGCTTAGCAAGCAAGGTTTTACAACCCTTAATGCAAATGTACAACCATCCCCAAGGCTGTATAGCCTTTCTAAAATCCTAGTCTAGAGAAACTTTTAGAACTGGTCCTCCTTTAAACCTTAAGGCTATACAACCCTAATACAGGGATGTACAACTTATTCTTGGCTGTATAACCCACATGCAAACCAATTATAGTACAACACTCTCTTGCTCTATGATTGGATACGAAAGTGGTACAACCAGAACCATTTTTAGCTCTAGTAAACCTTTCTCCCTCTATAAAAACCCTCTATTTTGAAGAGGGAGAAAGTCTTAGAAATTCTAAGGTTGCTTTGTTGGAATTACTCCTCAAACACAGAAAACCTAAACCCTACTTCACCCCAACTCATTCCATAGTAAAACTAGGTCTTTACTCTTCACTTTTATGTATTCCCTAAGCATTTTTTTTTTTTGGAGGATATTGAATAACTTGTGAGCCTTTGAGGGCATAGAAACATACAAAGGCATCCAAGACCCCCCTTCCCCCTTCATTTCCCATTTTCTTTTTCCCCTTTATCTTTTTTTTTTCAAAAACCCAGATTTATGGGTTGTATAGCCTTTGTATAGACTCTACAACCCCCATAATAGGCTGTACAACCCTGGTTTCCTAAGCACAATCTTGTGCAACCTCTTTTCTTCTCATTTGAATTTCTATCATCCAAGGTTTTCTTTTATGTTTCTTCATCACTCCAGTGGTAGAATAGGGCAAGGCTAGATAGCCAAAGACCTTTATTAACTTCAAAATAGAGTTTTTATAGGTTTTATAAATGTTTTCATGGCTCTTGCTATCTTCATGTTCATGCTCTCTAATGTAAATTTAATAATGATTACAGTTATACTTTTACTCACTTTAGGGTAGTGAATACGTAAGGAACTTGGGATTCAAATGACCTTGAGAACCATTCTTTTTATGGTTTTGCTTGTGTCAAGAAGCATGTGAATAGTATTTTATTATGTGATTCCCTTTTTTATTTGCATTTAACCCTAGTTTATGGTTAGTTGTGGTATGGATGCCATGCTCTTTTAAAGCTACATAAGGTGAGGATTCATCAATCTTAGGATCCCTCTTGTGGTGAGTTTTTGCCTTAGACCACTCCACATCCTCTAAATGCTTTGCATAACATGTTCTCTTCTTTTTATGTTTATGATTTGTGCATTTCTATTCTGTTTGCTTATTGGATGGTTATGTGGAAATGTAATATTATGGACTTAGATGCATATCTAGGCACCTTTTTCATGGGAGAGACAGTGTTATGTGTTGTATTCATCTCTTGTGCTTTGAGATCATTTGATTTGTTTATACTTATTTCATGTGCTAACTTGTTTTCTTTCCATTTGACATATGTTTTATGGACTAATGTGTGTTCTTTTTTATAGGTTAAGAAAGATAATTAATGTATTTTTTTAATCTATTTAAGTTCATGGCATGATATTGCATAATTTATTATTATGGTTGATGGCTTATTTAAATGGATGTGCCTAGGTGGATAAATGGAAAATTAATTAATAAAGTCAAAGTATAAAAACGAACCATTGATTGCCTGAAGGCTAGATCCTTATATCCAAATGACTTGGGGGTGCCTAACCTCTTCCCTAAGTCATACCTAACTCCTGAACCTAATCTCTGATGGGGTGAAGATAGATTGAGCCTTCTAAATGACTTAAGTTGGCTCAAAATTTGTCCTTACTCGAATTCTTGTTCTAACTAAAGTCGAGTGGCGACTCCACATTTCATGAAGGTATGATGCCATAGTCTTGTCCTACCTCGGTCCCTCATTGATCACTTTTTTGGAAAAGGGCTTTTATCTTACATGAGGCCTCAAGGATCCCTCGTTTATCCAAATCGTGTGTTGTGACTAGAGGTTATTACCAACGTATGAGCCCTTATCCTTTTGATCCCTTAATGATTCATAAAAGGTTGGAGTTACAAATAAGATTCCACTCATTCTAGCATAACTGCGAAATTAAAGGTGTTTACAATGGTAACTCAACTAAAAACTAACGAAGTTTACTTCACCAATCTTTGTTTTATTTTTATATCTTACCTTTATTAATAAAAATTTGTTTAGCATTATAACATCATCATCTAACTTATTGCTTTGAATTCTTAGAACTCATAAATAAAGCAAGACATCCCATAAGCATCATAGAACTTAATCAGGATGGGAGAGTTAAAATTGAAAAAACTTGAAGGAAGGATTAAAGACATGATAAAGATTGAGGTGAAACTGGTGCTACATCAGTACATATATAAGAATATGAGAAGGATGGTTAAACAAATCCTGATGGATGGTTTAGTACTAAAAAAGCTAAATAATGGGGGAAATGGAGTCACATGTAGATGAACCCCTAAGGAGGTTGTGCAATGCTAGATATTTTACTAATGTAAACCAACCATTGTCTGAAATATTTAAAGAGCTAAAGAAGAGAAGGATGCTTAAACCATTTGATCCTAAGCCTTTACTAAACCCATTGCCTAAGGGCTTTATGCTAGATGCCTTTTGTAGCTTTCACTAAGCCTATGGTTATAACTTTAACACATACAAATGTCTCAAGCATGAAATCTAAGATCTCATTGATTTTGGGAAGCTGTCAAACTTTGTGTTCCTGACTGATGACCCTAGCACCTAGCCCAAAATAAGTTTAAACTCCTCTTATGGTCAATTCTTTATTGCTTCTAACTAAGTTTAAACTCTCAGCGTGTCAAGGTGGAACTTTTTATGCCAAACCTAGTCACAAGAAGGTTAGGGGAGATCTTATTACTAAGAGTTCAACTAGCACCCAAAAGAGAAAAAGGAGCCTTAAATAACCTCTACATTAAAAGCAATTATAGGCTCGATGCGAGAAGAAAGAAGTAATCGACAAAAGCTCTCAAAGATTTTCTAAGCATATAATATCTCTGTCCAAAGCCTTAGGAAGACTCCAAAAGGAAGGGATTCTACATCCTCTAGCCCTTAGGTCCCTACTAACTCTCTTGCCTAAGAATTATAATGGGAGTGTCTTCTGTGCTTTCCACTAGGGTGAAGGTCATCACATAGATGAGTGCCAAAGGCTTCATCATGAAATCTAGGGCCTTATTGATTCAAGGGTGATACCTAACCTCATAGCACTCGTTGGCCACCTAAGCCAAGATCATAAGCAATAGTTCATTCCTCCAAGCCAACTTTCAGATGGGTATCTTAAGGATTATAAGAAGGAAGTACAACTACTACCTATGCATCATGCCCTAAAGCTCTTAATGGATGAAGATATGGCCACAATCATTCTGGAGGTACTAAAAGAAGACTTTAGTGCAAAAGACTCAATTGACATATGAGAGGGAATGAAACCTAAGAATAACTCACGACTTGGTCGAACTTTGTCTTAAGCATGGGAAAAGTTGAAGGAAGAAGGGTTTACATTACATGAGGATAAACTACTCCAACATTCCTCACCTTAACTATGTAGCCTCACCAGACCACAGGACATTACATTAGTCATTATTGGTGCTTGAACAACACTATGTAGGAACTTTTTTAGAATGAAAAGCTACCAAACCCAGAAAAAGGAACCATGGTAACTTGGTAGAAGGCATAGTTTAGAGTTTCATTTTGTTTTCTTAGCTCCTCCTATCGTTTCTTAGCTATAGACATCAACATAGTTTGGTTATTTTAATGAATGATGATGTTTTTAATTTCATGTTTTTGCTTGTTTAATCTATATTTGGCAATTGATATATTTGGTGGCATAGTGAAATGCTTGGTATGAGAGAGAGAATAAAAAGTAAAAAGAAAGAAAGGAAAAGAAAATATGAATATCATAAGGGGTTGGTATTTATAAAAAAGAAAAATAATGCAAGAACATTTGTCTCAAAGCCTATGATCTAAAAGAACCATCTCCTTGACATTTTGTGTTGCCTCTTAGGAAATAAGGCAGAATAAGAGAGAAATAGAGAGAGAGAGAGAGAGAGAGAGAGAGAGAGAGAGAGAGAGAGAAATATGAATGGATAAAAAAAGAGAAAATAAAAAGAAGAGGAAGAGCTAATAGAAGATTTAAGGAAGAAAGAAATGAGAGTGAAAAGCTATGATGAAGAAAAAAATCTAAGGAATGAATGTAAGAGGAAAACGAGAGTGAGATCAAAGAGCAAAAGGAAGCATGATGTGAAAAGCCATGATAAGCCCTAAGTCTTCCTTGGTACTATAAGAGAAGAAGTAAACAGGAAGAGAGGAAATATGTAAGGGGGAAGAATGAGAAGAGAGATGTGTGAGGAAGGGGAAATTGCAAAAGGATGACCCATGCAAGTAAGAAAGTTAGGGAAAGGTTCAACACCATATACATGAGAAATAAAATGGAGTTGTCCTAACCTAATGACCCATCCCCTAATTTTATGAAGAGATCAAATGATAAGAGAAGGAGAAAAAACATCCATGAGAGAAAAAGGCTAAAGAATCTTGAGTGTCGTGCAAAATGATACCATAAGAAGACTTATGAGAAGATTACCTAAGGGGTAATCAAAGAAACCTAAAGGAGAGAAAAGCATCTTAAAAGAAAAATGGAGAGGTAACAGCTTGTTAAAGCCCTTGTGATGTGAAAAAAAAAACAATAAAGAAAAGAAAATGAAAAAAAAAATCTCGCTTGGTGGAAAACTTGAAAGAGGCCATTTAGGCAAAAAAATAAGGAGAAAGTAAAAAGAGAGTTAAAAAATAACAAGCATCATATTTTGTTGCTAGATGTGTCATAGCTGCATTTGCTTTGAATGAAATAAGGCATAAAATTATGGTGTCAGCATATATGAGAATGATTAAGCTACCCCTCTAAAAAAATAAAATTAAAAAATTTTAAAAAAGAAAAAAAAAAAGAGAAAAAAATGGAAAATGAGGAAGCTCGTTAAGTCAAAAACCTAAAAACGTGACTTAGGAAAAAATTAAAGCCAAAAAAGAAAGAAAAAAAAAAGAGAAAAGGAGAAGAAGAACAAAAAATGTAAGCTTGTTAGGATGAAAACCTGTAAGGGCGGCCTAAGCAAAAAGTTAGAGCAACCTACTAATTTGAAAACTCGAAAGGAAGACTTAGGCAAAAGTAAGGCATAAAAAAAGAAAAAAAAAAAAGAAAAATGAAGAGGGAAATAGATCGCTACCATTGAGCTTTTGCACACATTTAGAAATCTAAAAATCTATGCTTTTGCATGTATTAGAGCATTCCTTTAGGTTTAGCAGATGTCAGACATTAAAGATAGCTCAAGTTTGTATGGCTTTGAATTTGAAGGGGAGGGTGTTAACTTTGACATATTGCCAGTGACACCAAGGCTTTATCATGTGTTTCATTTGTCTTTCAAAGTTTTAGGATTTTTAAAGTCTTTACTTGGCCAGGTTCTGTAGTGTCCCTAAGTTGTTTTGTTTTGTTTATGTATTTGCATCATTCATGCATCGGGCATAGTATGCCATGTTAGGGTATATACTCGATTTTGTTTTAGTGATTATTCCTTTTAGGTATCTAATGGGCAAGAAAATGTGAATAATATGGGATCATTAGCTCTCAAAAGCATAAAGAAAGGACATAAATAAGACTTATGGTGCAATTCAATCCAAAACTCCCTAAATCGATGAAGTTGAATTCTTACTTATTGAGGTAAGTATATAATAATGTCTTAAATAAAAAACCTAACACAATCCATTTCATTCCTTTTTCAGGATGTTACCATGAAAAGTCAAGAAGTCTTTAATAAAGTCACCATATGACAAATAAGATCAGCAATTATAGCAAGAGACATTATCATCATCTAGGCATAAGGAATTAAAAGGATATGCCTTTAAGGAATGTTAAACATGAGCCATTACCAACATTTGGGATATGTATAAGCTTTTAAATTCATAAGATTTATAGCCTCCTATATAGATAGTTTGTATAACTCTGACAATGAGATCCCTTACTACTATAATTTGAGAGACTATGAGAAGTAAGTATAAGGCTAAAAGCATGAAAAAGGGTGCTAATATAGACAACATAGGTCTCATGAGGAATCCTAAGAAAGGGATCCTTCACAATATTAAGGTTGCATTCTAACTGCTTAGTTATGCTATAGAGAACTGGCATATGGATTATCAGAGTTTGTACAAGGGGTAACACCTCTTAATCAAGAAAGAGTTTGTATATGTGATAGTCTTATATTAAAGGATAATTGATTGAGAGTGCTAATATTGGGCTAAACTATGTGGTTTGCTTAGACAGACAATGAGTAAGGAAATAAATGGCAAAAAAGTTTGAGATATCCCAAAGAAAGAATGATGCCTAATAGAAGTCTAATGATAGGTGAAAGTTATAGCCATGAAGTTACGCCCTTTATGGCTTGAATGCTGGAAGGCTCGCCTCTTACGACCTTATCGAAAAGCTATTATTTCATGAACCTCACTTATGTGCCTTGGTAGTGTCTCTTAGAGAATTGGCATTAAGATTGTGGCCCAAAGTATAAGTAAGGTCAACACCCTTTAGATCTCTAGCTTAGTGCATTGACGTTGATGGATCCTTTAACAGTCTATGGCTAGTTGTTATCCTTTCCACTTAGAGATGCTCTCACACTTATTTAGACCCACCAAAAGTGTGATCGTGTCCTAATGTACATCAAAAGCAAACATATAGCTGAGCCATGCTTTAAGATCACCTTATGGCATACTCCTCACTTGCAAAGGAAGTAAATAAGCGAGGAAACCTAGGTATATGCATTTTAATCATTTTTGTTAAACTAATATGTGTTTTTTTTTCTTTTCAGGCCCTTTACCATATCAAGAACATATGTCCTTAATCTTGTCTAGTAAAGATGCAAATTATGAGTTTCAGCTCCTAAGTGTCTACCTTAAGTATAAAGCACAAAAGTGTGAATAATAGTAAGGGTTATAATGATAAGGCCAAATAAGAAGTCATGTTCACATGTCCATACTGAGAAGAGAGAGGGAGAAGAGAAGAAAGGAAAGTAATACATGTAGAATAATTATAGTAAGGGATGAGTCATACCACTATGATCCCCAAGTAGCTACTAATAACTCCTACTCCATGCATCGTCGGATCCATTTAGCAATGTATAAGAAGTGGCATTCTTCTAATTAAACCAAGATATGACAACCAAGTTCCCCTAAGGTGGCAAGAGGAGCACAGGTTCAAGTGTTCAAAGCATCAAATAATAAGTATAATGCAAAGTAGATTGATGGACAATATCAGGCTAATTAATCAATCTCAACCTCTTTGATTTTTGGTTGCCACCCTATATAAGGTGTCATAACAAAATATATTCAGAGTTTAGTGGAAGTCTGAACTTGGGTAACTAAACAATGTACTCCTTCTTCTATAGGGATAAAATGAGAGTGCACAAAGGTCAATCAAATGGGTCAAGGTCATTTGAATAAGTAAGGTTGGGATTATTGAAAACAATATTAGGTTATCAGGTTGGTGTAACCTCACTAATAGAAAGATGAAATTGTGTGAGTAGTGACCATCCACCACTCCTAACATATTGTCATAGTTGATGCATCAAACTTGAGCTGAATGATAAAGAAGGTGCCAGCCTAGATCAGTGTATGGGAGTTACGGATTACCTTTCAAAAACATAAGAAGGCCATGGTTGATGCTCTATCTAGCCTAATAATTTCCAGTGAAGCCACTCTAAAGGATGTCATTCCATTGGTGACTCATAAAGGCAAAATCACTTTCTCAAATAAGGATATGCCATGTAACATCCCTATCCACATTCATTGGCATTCTTACAGGAACATATCCATTATATAAATGCTTTGCAATCCCACATGAACATATGCAATGGATAAATGATCATTTAGATATGTGAATTTGATAAGCACGATGATGACACTTGTACCATTGTATTTGGAACACTTGAACATATATATAATGTTTGTATAGTTGCATGGAAAATTATCTTATGTTGTGTGCATGTTATAGTATCATAAAATGATGGTGTTTTATAGCTTATTTAAAATTATAAGGAGCATATGGAATTAGAAGATGGATGGAAGTGATGAAGGAGTGAAGAAGAGGGACTAAAGGGAAAAAGTGAACTTTCAACCAATGGAAATGAGACACCATGATTTTGTCTTATTACAATTGGTTTACAAGTGGAATTTGCTAGCTTTAAGATTAGAATAGAGAGGTTAAATTTGAAGGGCAGTAGAAGAAAGAGAGAGCTAAGGAAAAAAGAAAGAAAAAAAGAAGAAGAAGAAGAAGAAGAAGAAGAAGGAGATGGAGAAGAGTAAACTACCTAGGAAGGAATCCTAAGCCTTTCTAGTTCTAGGAAAATAGGTAAGTTAATTTATCTTCTTTCTACATGAAATTAATCCATCATGACATGTTAAACATGCATGGTTATTAAGAATTATGGAGTATTTAAGGTAGAGCTTAGTTATGGAAATTGAAATTCAAGATAAACAAGAGCTGATTGTGTTTGTTTTGTTGTTAGAGCATAATTTTTTACCCACAATTTCATAACTCTAAAAGAGGAATTAGGGAAAGTGAAAAATATGAAATTTGTAGCTTTATGCCCCATCTAAATTCATGTAAAATTTTTTTACTTAATTTGGTGTGTGAGGAGATATGGTTCCTTCATTAAGGCTGGTTCACAACAAAAAGAAATCACCTTGGTCTTTTTGTTTTCTTATATTTTGATGACCTTATGTTTGGATTTAGACTAAGTGAAAAACATAAAATTTGTAGGGTTATATCCCCTCTAAATACCTATGAAGAATTTTTTTTTCTTGATTTATTGTGTGGATAGAAATATGGCTCATTGATTGTGATTGATCCTAAAACCGATGAAACCTCATCAGTCTTATAATTCTATTTTCCAAGAATTTGATGACCATAGATTCAAAATTTGATGATGTGAAAAACTTTAAAATTGTATATTTATGTCCGATCTACATTCCTATGAAATATTTTTGCCAAATTTAACATGGTTGTTGAGATATTGCCCTTTAATTATGACTAATTGTCAACATATTGAAAACCTGCTCACCCTGAGATTGGTCATTTGTTTTGGTTTCTTTATAGACTAAATTAGGCAATAACTAAACCACAAAAAATGTTTCTTTATGTATTTTATAACTTTTGGTAGATCATTTTTGTAATTGGATTTGTACAACTTGAGATATACCCACGAATGTAAGACCTACTCAGACTAAGATGACATTGAAACTAGGCAAAATTCAAAAATTCACCACGTTTTCTATATGTCTTATATTGACCTGAAATTTTACTATGTTGTATCATTATGTGTCTAATTTATTTGGAAAAAGAATCAAGACATTTGGGTAAGTAGATCTAGAGTTATTACTATGAGATTATAGAAAGGTCTAGCTGCTATATAAGGAAAATATGCATAAACTCTAGGTCCACTTGCATGGATCATGCTATAGTTGCATACCAAGCATTCATAATCATTTTGACATACTTATAACATGTATGTATCAAATGTTAAGATCTCAACACTTTGAGGAAGCCCTAAAGAGAGAACCAAACCTACCATAAAGGTTGATCACATCAAAAGATAAGTAAAAATCATAATTAAATTCTAATATGTATGTGTGATAATTTTATGATTTGATTATGTTATATTACATGTATATGTGATTGAATTGTTACATTTTATATGTGAATACAAGTCAAGTAAGAATTATTTGCTTTTAATGATTACTTGGTATATCATTGTGAATGAACACTTGCATATGAAACTAAAAGGATGTCGTGATCAGCTTGTCAAACACTTATAAATCACTTGGAAAAAGGGACCAATATATCCTATTGGCACACGTTATTGATCAAATGATCTACTTGTTGTATGTTGGTTAGCAAAATCAAATGTCACTTGAATCATATGAATTCCCGGGAGCAGTGTTTGCCTTACAAGGTCACGATAAAAATCAATCTATTGCATTTGCACTTGCATATCAGTTGTTATACTTGTAATGTATCTTGATGATATTTGATTGTTGGTTGTGTCATAAGAATCTGATTATTATTTTTATTAATTGAGTCGCGACTCACCAAATCGCAATTATATTTTTCAGATATTGAAGCATAAGGATTAAATATTTTGGTGCTTAGAGTTTTGCATAAAGACACATGGATCACAAGTTATCTGCTGAATTTCAACTCTCTCTCTCCTTGCGTCATATACATATATCTAGATAGGAACCTGTTTATGGTCACTAGCCTTTATCATTAGTTAACATATACATACATCAAATACGTTGTTGGATTATATATGTATGATAAATAAACCTTTATGCATATGTATTTTCAAAGATCAATATCATGATTTGTGAATGAAAAAGGTCGTTTTATGCAGTCTCGGATCTAATGAATCAAACACAACATATTTCTAATGTTATTGAGAAGAAAACTTTCAAAAAATTGCCAATAAATCAAATGATATTAAAGACCTCAATAGATGTTGTTAGATGGCTAACATTCCAAGGGTGTAGTCTATAAGGCCATGATGAAAGCAAGGATTCAACAAAGCTAAGTAACTTTATTGAATTGGTAAAGTTGCATGCATCGTATAATGAACACGTGTCTTTCCATATGTTAGACAATGCTCCTCAAAATGTGTTTTACACATCACATAAGATTCAAAAATAGATATTGCAAGTTTTTACAACCAAGATAAGAAAAGTAATTTGTGATAAGATTGTTGAAACTAAATTTTTATTATTGTTAATAAAGCAAGAGATGAATCTAAAAGCGAACAAATGGCTATTGTTTTGAGATTTGTGGATAAAGATGGATGTGTGAAGGAGCAATTTTTTTTATTTAGTTCATGTTTGTGAGACAACTTTATTAACTTTAAAGATAGAAATACTTAATGTTCTTTGTTGACACAATCTCAATGTACGAGATATTTGTGGCCAAGAATATGATAGGGCTAGTAATATGCATGGCAAGTTGGTTGGTTTTTCAAGCTTTTGTCTTTAATGAGCCTCCTTATGCTTATTATATACATTGTTTTACCCATCGCCTTCAATTTGCTTTCATAGCAACTTCTAGAGAAATTATTCCAATCCATCAATTTTTTTTCCAAGTTAATTGCTATTGTTAATATTATTGGTTCTTTTTGTAAATGACATGATTAATTACAAGGTAGCCAAGCTACTGAAATTGAAAGACTTCTTTCCCTTGATGAGTTAGAGACTGGTAAAGGATTGAACCAAATAGGCACCTTAAAAAAGGCTAGGGATACTAAATGAAGTTCTCATTTAAGCTCCCTTAGGATTTTAAAAACCATGTTTTAGGTTACATGTTCAATTTTGAAGAATATATTTCTAATGGATCCACTAATGCTTAAAGGGGAGATGCAGATGTTGCTTATGATGGAACCACATCATTTGAGTTTATGTTTTGATTACACCTTAAGATTGATATCATGGAAATCACACATGACCTTTGTCAAGATTTGCAATGCAAGTCTCAAGATATTTTAAATGCAATGCATCTTTTTCTACAATAAAAATACTTATCTAGAAATTAAGAGAAGATGGATAAGATCTTTTTGTTAGAAAAAGTTAAGTCATTTTGTGAGAAACATGGAATAGATGATCCTGATATGGTTGCACTTTATACTACTAGTTGTGGCCGATCTCATCATTTGAAAGATCCAATCACAATGGAACATCAATTTAAAGCTAATGTATTTTTTACTACAATTGATTTTCAATTGCAAGAGCTAAATGAAAGGTTTAAGGAGGGTTACGTTTTGTTCAACTCTAGATCCTTGAGATGATTACAAATCATTTAAAATTGATGATATTTGCAAGCTTACAAAAAAAATTTTATCCTGAAGAATTTTCAGAACAAGAAAAGTTATATTTGAGATTGCAATTACAACATTTTGAGCTCGATATTCATCGACACACTAAATTGTAAAATGTGTTAATGATTTTTGAATTATGTTAGCAGTTAACAAAGATAGGAAAGTTAATAATTTATCCACTTGTTGATAAATTGATTCGACTTGTATTGACTCATTCTGTTTCAATGGCTACCACTGAATGTACATTCTATGCCATGAAAAATGTGAAAACAAAACTTCAGAATAAGATGGAAGATGACTAATTGGGCAAGTACATGATCACATACATCGAGAAAGAAATTGCACAAAGCTTTAATAATGATTTAATCATTGATGATTTTAGTGATATGCAAGAGAGAAGGTTACAATTTAAGATGCCTAAATTAGCAAAATAGGCCAATAATATTATTTAATTATTTTTTTTCAATCTAAATGTAGTTATATATAAAATAAACTGCACTTATTTAACTTTTTTTTTTCCCTCATGTGGATGTTGAAGATTATTACAGTTGCTACCACTTGAAGTTAACTATACTAAAAAAAATTCTGTTTCAAGTTTAATGTTTTGGTTATCAATGACTAATGCAATTCTCAAGGTTAGATAGTTCAAACTTTGATCTTACTTATGTTTACACGTAGTAATACGTAGCATATTTGTTATATAGTATAAATTGATACAATAGAGTTTTAAATTTACAATGAAAATAGTTAAGTTCGTCCCTCCTAAGTTAAACTCTTGGGTCCTCCACTTATTCCAATCCTTTTTTAAGAAGAAAATTGAAGTTTAGGCATCTTAGATTAGGCTATAAAATTAAGAAAATTCAAGTTAAGAAGATTATAAGGCATCAACCAGTGCAAGAAAGGTGATAGCTATTACGGTTGGACATGGCTTGTGCTAGTTTTATGTAGCTCGTCCTAAATATGCTGGAAATTGGCTTAGTCTCTATATCAAGACATGCCCTGTGCCAAAATTAACATGTCTTTTGCCAAAACCAGATCGTATGAATTGTGCTAGAGTGGCATGCCCATTACTTGATAATCATATGAGAGCTGCTAAATGACACCCCTTGAGTTAGGATGAGCACAACCATACCATTGGTAGCGAGTAGTTTTCTAACAGCTTTTTCAAGTCATTTTCAAAATACAAATGACTAATCTTTGAAGTGTGGACATTAGAAATGTTACAACAAGAGTCTAATTGCTTTCGAAGTGCTATTACTTAGAAAATTAAGCTATTTTCTAAGAAATTGATTATTCTTGTAAGGGTTAGCTTGTGCTTTAGTGAGAGTTTGAATCTCCTTCAAGCATTATGTTGTAATCTTTGTGTAACATTTCTCAACGCTTAGGTGGGTTTACCTTTGTAATATCCATAAACTAACTAATTGAAAGATTGTATAGCGTCATGACCATTAAATTTTTATGAATAGACTTAAATTTATGACACTTCTTTAAAAGTTAGCATAATAATAGACAATTTATGACATTTCTTTAAAAGTTATAATGAAATTTCATTTTTTGGGCTATAATTTTTTTTATAGTCACTTAATTATTATAAATATTGTCATGTGACAACATATAATTTTGCTGCTCAACATTCACATTAAATTTTATTTATTTATATCTAAAATAGTTTATAACAAAATTATATTATTTCTTACAAAAAGAAAATTTTATGTGGTAATTAAAAATCATCATTAAATTATTTTGATTATAAAAAATAATTTTCGTAATAAGAGATCTATTTGATTTTATTACTTAAATCTGTGATACTTCTTTGAAAATTGTCATAAAATTTCATTTTTTAGTGACAATATATTTTATGTTATCACTTACATGATAAAAATAAATTAACAATTCAAATTTACTAATTAAATTGTCACACACCATGCATATCTTATGATAAGAACTTTGTGACCGTATAAATATTATCACAAGTAAATGAAATTGAAAAGCAAGTCTTGCTCTGACAGGAAATGGGATTTGATACGGTTTGTGCTATTTACAGTGTAAAGTAGCAATTAAAAGACTATCTTGGCCATTGGTATAAGAAATCAACTTACTCCAAGACATATCAAATTTCCATGCAGCTTGTTAAAGGGAGAATAATGTGGTCACATATTGATAAAGAAGCAATTAGGGTGGAAACTATTCGGTTTAAATAGAAAATTCAATTATTTCAGTTTGATTTAATTTTTAATTTTAAAAATTTTAAAAGAATTGAATTGAACTGAATTTTTATATCTCAAATTTTTATTTTATTTTCAAGGCAAAAATTTATTTTTAAATAATATTTTGATTTTTTCTACTAATTTATGTTTTTAAATAAAAATTTTAAAGAAATAATTTTATAACAAAAATCTAATAAAATTTAGTTTAATGAAATATAAAGCAACCTCAATGAAAAGTTTGATAAAATAGCTCAATGATATCCAAATCCAAAACCTCAATCAAGCCAAATAGAAATATTTTGATTCAATTCACTTTTGTGTTAAATATTATTCAATTTAATTCAATTCGATTTATAAAAATATAAATTTTAGTTTTTTTAATTTTAATAGATTCAGTTTGATATAAATCTAACAACATAGAAGCAATTATGTCTCCAAAATTTATCAAAAGGCTTGGAAAATTAAGGAAGGCAAAGAGAAAGGATAAAAATGAAAAAAAAAAAAAAAAGCCTCCAAGAATGGGAGAATAATGAAATACAAGTTGTGGAATATACTTGGACATGATACCAGAGGACGCTCCAATACGACAAAGCTAATAGAGGCATCACTAACTTAATTTGCTGACTAAAATGTAATTTTATTGTTGGAGTTATTGTGCTTTTAATAATTTGTATTAATTTGCTTTTAATTCATCAAGATAAGCAAAAAGGCATACTGTAGCTATTTCTACTTTTTTTTAATATTTTTTCACACTCTCTTAAAAGAGTATAAGAAACTTTAAAATAAGAGTAAATATTGAGAGTTTCAGCTATTTACATTTTTTTAAAAAATATAAATTTTTTTTAAAAAGTGAGAATAATTGGAACCGCAAGAGTACTTATCAAGAGAAGTTAAAAGGTTGTCATTAGACCACTTCAATGGCTCCTCAAAGTTCAAAAATTAAATCAGTTAGTGAGATTGAGATGTTTTCGACTTTAAATAAATATTAGTATTAATTATGTTTGAATAAACTGTGACTGATTATATTTGAAAATTTTGAATTATTTTATTAAAAAAAGATTAAATTTCAATTTTATTAATAATAATTTATTTTTTCATAATTAATTTTGAACTGCATCATTTTTTACTTATATATACATTAATTTTAAAATGTATATATATTATAATATTAAACTGCATATATATTGATGCATGTACATTGATCCTGACCTACATATATTTTGATGTTAAACTGTATATATATTAAAATCTATTAAATAAATTAATGAAAAATACATTAATTTTGAATTGATAATATAATAAATTCTAAAACATTTTTATTGTTATACATTATTCTTGATCTATTAATTTTGAACTATATTTAACTATTTATGAATTTTAATGTACATAAAATTTGATATTAATATACATATAATTTAATACTAATATACATATAAATCAATAACAATATATATAATAGAATATTAAATATATATATAGTTAATAAACTGACAATTAATGAAATATAATGTAAGCACGCGTGACAATTAATGAAATATAATGTTTTGTTCTTGAGCCTACGAACCAATATGAATGCAGGTCCATGACAAACTTTGCGCCACCAGCAGCGCATAGCATCTTTCATCTTTCTACTTCACTCTCCATCTTCTTCACCATTTTGGCGGGAAATCAACCCCGCTGCCTCTACATAACCCACAAATCGCAGCATCATCTAGACCCCATTTTTGTTCCTCTCTTATTATCAGTGGGAGCAGAAGAGTTGCAAGAACTAACCCCAGAGCAGGTGGAAGAAGAATTCTCAGTATGGAAGAAGAATACGCCATTCCTGTACGACCTCGTCATTTCTCACCCTCGTGAGTATCCGTCTTTCACCGTTCACTGGGTCCCACTCTCCGCCCCACTGCCCTGCCCCGCTGACCCTTCTTCTTTCACCGTACACGTGCTTGTTCTTGGGACCCATACCTCGGATGATTTCCCTAACTTCCTCGTGGTTGCTGAGGCCGTTCTGCCCATCCGCAATGTGCAGCCCAAGTTTGATGTCAAATCTGAATATCCTGTGATTCCTAAGGTGATCAGTTACTGGGTTCGTCTTTTATTAGCTTTTTGTTATGTGCGTATTAAGTGTTCGATAAAATTACTAACTGAAATTTAGGGATTGTTTTTTGTTTAGAGATTGTCTTTTGCAGGTGAAACTAATTTCTTTGTTTAGTCAAACCCTCATAGAAAATATTTTTGTAAATCAACTATAATTTTTTCGCCATGCACTTGTTTTTGAGCTGTGAGTGTTTGAGGGTTTGCTTAGTTGAAAAAAATCGTAGCTTCTGTCGTGTTTTTAGGGAATATTCTATTATCATTATACTGAGTGACTGGCTACAGCAGTTAAGTTTCACGTTGGTCATCAGATTGTAGGTTACTGAGAATTAGTGGCTAAGTTACTACCATTTGCTGCTACTTCTTAGGGTTTTGTATGTCTTGAATGCTATGTTGTGGATGGATATGCCATCTTACCTGATATTTATGACAATTTATTTGAGATTGTTAATTTTTATCTTTATAAGTTTAATTGTACGCTTTTTTATTTCCTAAACCAGCATAATAGTTGATTCTTGATAGTGTGCTTGTGATTGTTAAATACATTGTGTGTCAGCTTTTGGGTATAAATAATGATTGAAGTCCTCCTTTCATTTTGTTTTTTGGATTAATTTGATGACGTTAAGTTTTATTATGATACTATCTCAGTGTTTTTCCTTTACCTTTAAGCATCTTGGCGCTTTTCAAAATGATTTAAAATATTTGCACACCGGTAGGTGGAAATAACTCAAAAGATACGTATTGGTGGAGAGGTAAATAGAGCACGGTGCATGCCTCAGAACCCAGCTATTATTGCTGCAAAGACAAGTGGTTGCGAGGTTTATGTGTTTGATTCTACCAAACAGGCTGAGAAGCAACGACAGGATTGTTGTGATCCAGATTTGAAGTAAAGGGGTCATGATAAAGAAGGGTATGGATTGTTGTGGTGTGCCTTTAAGCTGGGTTATCTTGTGAGTGGTTCACATGATAATAGAATATGCCTGTGGGATATGACTGCCACTGCTCAAGATAAAGTCCTTGATGCAATGCATGTTTTTGAGGTGATCTTATGACTTTCCTTTTTCTCTCAGCAGATTATGTTAACCTTTTTTTTATTTTTATTGTGATTAGATGGTTAAATGTTGGTGTTGGAAATTTTTCTAGGCTCATGAAAGCGTGGTTGAAGATGTGTCTTGGCACTTTAAGAATGAGAATTTATTTGGTTCTGCAGGTGAGGATTGTTGATTAATGATCTGGGACTTGCCCACAAATCAGACCCAACATTCTGTTAAAGCCCATGAGAAAGAGGTGAACCAATCTAGTGATAGTTTAACTCATTACTGTCATTGGTACATTTAATACTTCTATAAAATCTATTTTTTTTAAAAATGTTGATGTAGTCATTTGAGAACCTATATTGAGTAAAACTGCTGATTTCAGGACTGACATGGCACTTATCAGTGCAATAATCTACTTGAACTTCCCATTCAAACTTATCAGATATTTACTTTAACCTTTCATTGTATTTCTTTCTACTGAAAATTCGTCTTCTTATCTGATGAATGCATGTTTATGGGTTTAGGAATTAAGTACGTAAATCCACATTTTAGGTATTTTCATTTTAGTAAACAACGGCAATCAGCAGAATGCCCAAAAGCATTTTAACTAATGGTGAACTAGATGATAAACTGGATCAATATTTAAAAAGTTATGGGGAAAGTACAACAGAAAAACTCTTTATCAAGATATTTAGTCTAAGTGAGAACGTTAGAAGTGTTGGTAACTAACGGGTTGGTGCATGTGCATGTAAGTATGCTGGATATTTAATTCTCATGGGCATGTAAGTATGCTTATTAACTGGAATTGATTGCTAGATGCGTACATTTCTACTTTAAATGTTCTTATGAAGAAGTGTTTTGTTAACTACATAACGTGGAATTATAAATAAGTACTGGGCAACAATGCTATTTTCAAACTTCATCTGTATTTGCAATAAGCGCTAACTATTATGTCAACAATTGAAGGCCTGCTTCTCATTTTATTTTTAAATCTGCTCATCATTTTACTAGCTTTGCTTCTTACATCATCTTTGTTATCTTAAAATCTGTCACCTTTTCTAATAACATTTTGGTGTGTTTTTCCTAGGTTAGCTATCTTTCTTTCAATCCCTATAATGAATGGATTCTTGCTACAGCATCTTCAGACGCTACTTTTGGTCTTTTTGATATGCAGAAGCTGACTGTGCCTCTGCATGTTTTTGAGTGGTCACTTGTATGTTATTTGCCTCCCACATGGATTTTTGGATTCAGTACCATGAGTTGCTTATATTCTGCATTCTGAAAATGGGTTTTTTTTTCCTAAATGCATGCTTAACGCTGATCTGACTTGTGGCTTAGTTGCATGTTCAAGCACTTGCTATTTGATTGAGCTTCTGTCCATCCACAGAATATAAAAGCACAATATTGACAATACGTCCTAAAGTTAGATATTTGAAACAAGTCCACTTGTTTTTTGCATCTTTTTTTTTTTTCCCCACTTCTTGAGATCACAATAAGTATTGCTTGCTTTTATATCAAGATGTCTATTCCATCTGTTATCTATGTCCTTAAATACAATCTTGTATGACTTAAGTTATTGGTTACAAAAATGTGATGAGTACCTTAACTTCTTGGCTGTGCCTAACCCCATGTCTATACAATTGCTTTTCACATACTCAAATGTTGTATTTAATTTTTTTCTCACTATGCTTACAGCTTGCATCCTAGTTTTGACATAATGATTGTGGTTCTGGTCATGGTTGTTTTGCATTATAAGATGAATAATAATTGTGGCTTGGTGATGCCATGAAATTTTTCAAACAATTTGCTTGCAAATGAATGGTGTATGTTACATATTTGGAGTAACATCTGTAATGGCTGATTAACAGTCCGCAATGATCTATAGTGGTCAAAACTTTCTGATTCACCTGCGATGCCCCAAGTATTTGTCTTGAAATGGCCCATAATGTGAAACAAGCCAACAAACCCTTATGTATTGGTGATTACTTTATGTATCAGCCATTGTTTAAGAGTGTGCTTGTGTCTTGAGTATTTACTTTTATTGGCATAAACTGGTAGTTTATCATTTTGTTTTTGAAATATATTCAAGTTTATATCAACCAAAAAAGAAAAAGAAAAAGTTTATTGGTGTTTATGTTTTGTAAGTATTCATATCTTAATTAGGAAAATGTATCTTCATTGTGGATGTTATTTATTTTTTATTTTGTTATAGGGAAGAGGTCTTCCAAGTGGAGTGGGATCCTAATCACGAGACAGTGCTGGCATCTGCAGCTGATGACAGAAGGTTGAATGTTTGGGATTGGAACAGGTATTTCAATTCAGAGATTGATAAAATACTAATAAATTATTTCTCCATAATTGAATTTATTTTTATCTCATGATTGCCACTAGAAGGGAAAATAGTTGACGTTTTAGGGTTTTTTTTTTCTTTTCAATTGGGATAATCATTTTGCAATTCCAGTTCTTCGTCTAATAGGCTGCAGCTTACATGGTGAAGATGATGCTCGAGCAGGTTTTAGTTCTGAATCCTACTGCTAAAATAAAATCAATTGCAATAATATCGTAACTTTTCTTTTCCTCTGATCTTCAAGTAGGAGATGAAACTTCTGTCCTGTGAAGCACTGCACAGTTTCCTGGAGCTTGGTTATTGGTATATTTAGCTAATGGAAAGAGCAGTCATACGATCATTCGACACTGTTTTTCATCTATTATTAACCTCATAAGTTACATCACTCTCTGTACTTCTATTTTCTTGTTAAGCCCTGTGCTGTGATGACTTACTGCCTGACCCTTATTAAGGCTTGATTTATATATATGTTGTCAAGTGATGTGCTAACTCAACCAAGGAGTGAATATTTCATCTGACATTATGATATCTTCAGGATTGGGGATGAACAATTAGAGTTGGATGCTGATATCTTCAGGATTGGAGATGGTCCTCCTGAACTTCTTTTCTCCCGTGGAGGACACAAGGCTAAGATCTCAGATTTTTCATGGAATAAAAATGAGCCTTGGGTCATTTCAAGCGTAGCTGATGACAACAATCTTCAGGTGTGGCAAATGGATGAGGGTATTTACCGTGATGATGATGATATGCTAGTTGCCAATGACTATCTGTAGGTCTAAAACAAATCTTTCCCTTGTGGGTTTAGTGGTAACCGTCCATGATGTTTTTATTGGGAACATTGTTGAATATTGTATTTTAATGCACTTACTGATTGATTGCTAAAGTTGGCTGCAATATTATCAAAGCAAGTCTATGAAGAATGAAAATGGAAAAATTATAGGTATTAGATTGGTCTATCCGTCTTCTTGTAAGCATTGTAACTAGTAACTAATATGGATTGATTTGAGATGCATGGCTGTGGTGTCTTAGCACTGCAGAATCTGGCATGGGAGGGCAGAACGATTGGTGGGGTTGGAGATGAGAGGTCAAAAAGCCAATCCAGTAAAGTAGGAAAAAGACAAGCAGGCTGGGAGCACTCAGAATCTGGACTGAGTAAAAGGTAAAATAGGTAATGGTGAGATGTGGGCATAATTTGTTCAAAATGAAAGGCAATACTCAAATTATAGATCACGAGAACGGGGAGGGGCGTTAGCGACTTTGCAGCTGCATTTATTGCAGGATTCTTAAATTCTTTACTGATGTTACTAATGCAGCTTCTATGAAGGCTCTTTCACTTAGGGCACTGAGTTCTGGACCTTTTTGCATCATTGAACAGCAGGTTAGTTAAGGTGTGCGACCTTTGTTGGAACAAAATTCATATTTCTTCTAGTCAAGCTGCCAGTGCCAGTGAAAGTATGTTAGCTCATCACTAGAATTACATATAAGTGAGCAAAACAATTTTATTGGGATATAGTATTCGTACTAACTCTTTTCATGTAACAATGTTTGGAATTGAGATGAGCTATATTTATTTTACAGAAAATAATTTATTTATAAAAAAATGTTTTAAGATCATATTTTTTGTTTAAATTAAAATATTAGTTTTTTATTTATAAAATATAATAAAATTTTAGATCTCAAAAATTTTATATTTATATTATTTATAATTTAATATAAAAAAATTTGAAATTAAAAAATTATATAAGTTTCACTTTTCACTAACAATTGTTAGTGTCGCCTATAAATGGTGATCAATATCGGAGATTGATGATAATTAGTGATAATAATTATCTCTAATTACATATGTATTTATATATTTTTTTCATTTGAATGAGTTTGTTAAAATATTAAAAAATAATTTATTTTTTAATATTAAAAATATTTTTTATTATCAATTTTTTTAGTACATGAAAAAAGAAAGGTGAATAAATTTTCCTACAAACAAACGCAGTAGCATTGAGCTGTATTTTGGGCAATGGGTAGTTTTACTTTTACTGGCAGGATCCGTGGCTGCAGAGAGTCCCCTATCACTGGTAAACTCTCTGCTGTGAATATCTCAGATGCAGGCAGTCCAAAAAATTTGCCAAAATATGTGATCTATTTCCTCTCACTGTCATCTCCGGCCCAATGGTGTAGATCTTATTCAATGGATATTAATGGTGCTTTTTCTGTCAACACGGCGTATAAAGTTGTTCAGTCTTGTCATCCCTTAATTATTTGGTCTAAGTTGTTATGGTACCCAAGCCGCATTCCTAGGCACTGCTTTATCCTTTAGTTAGCCCTCCATGAAGAGTTGTACAGTGGACAAGTTACTGGTGTGGGGTGCACTGAATTTTGCGGCGTCCAAGGATGATAGTATTAGCTTCTTATTTTTCTCTTGCAGCTTCTCTCAGCAAGTTATGTCTAATTGCAAGATCAAAAACAATAAGCCGTCTCCACTGGACCAGGGAAATTAGCCCATTTACAAAGAAAGCATGTGAGAAAAACAGATTGCACTCAGAGGGAAGAGTTAGCTCACTAACAAAGAAAGGGCACTGACAGATTGTACTGTGAGAAGAAATCAATCAGTATTTTGTAATGAGCATTAGTCTGCTGCAATAGGTGCAAATAAGATCATTGCAGCTGTTAAAACTAAGATTGCTTCATTTCCTTAGTCTGTTTTTAGGTTTGTTGTACTTGATCAGTTTTTTCAATATATTTTAGTAGTGGTTTATTGACCCCCAAAAAAAGAAAAAAGAAACTCTACCAGAAAATTGATTAGCCAATTTGAATAATTTTTTTTCGTTGGGCAGGCTTTTAGGTTTAAAATGCAAGTCACATGAAATTAATATAACTTCATGAATAGATATTTTTGGACAAAAGAAAAAAAATTAAATTAAATGTTTTTTCATTAATTTTTATAATTTTATATAGAATTTTTTTTCGTAAGTCTTTCAGAATTCAAATTTCAAACAAAATTAGACTTCAAATTATTATTATATAAAAAAACTAAATACAAGGTAGAAAATTTAATTGAATAGAAAATACCAATTAGCAAAAAAGATCTATATAATTTTCTTTTTTATGCAAAAATCCCAAATATTCTAACATGTCTTTTATTTTCACAATTTACTTTCAATTTTAATTTAAAATTTAATTCATTTACAAATAAATTTCTATATTTAGTATATTACACAATAAAAATAAATAAATTTTTACTTATCTAGATGTAATGAAATATTTTATTTTTATAAAAATATCCTTATATTGTTTTATAAATATTTACAAATGCAAAAGAAAGGGAAAAAAAAGTGAGAAAGATAAAGAAAGAGCGGAGAATGAATGAGAAATAAGAGTAAAATAAAAAAGACAATAAAAAAAGCAAATAAAAAGTATTTTTATTATAATGAAAAACTTAACTTCAAAATTCAATTGAAAATTTTATCAAATTTGAGAATTTTTTTATTTAAAACAAATTCTAAAGATTTAATGAGAAATTTCATATAAATTTTCATTTATATCAAACATGCAAACTATGAATTAACAAATAAATTTCATAAAAATTATAAAATTTATTTATTCTAAATATACTCTGAGAATACATTAATGTTTCATAATGTGTCCAAAAAATTAAACAAAATCTAAAAAATTCGTGCATTAAAAGCTTATAGTAAGATTGTAAAAATGGTCGAAGTACAAGAACTTTTAGTGACGAGGCATTTTTTTTTTCTATTTAATATTTTAGACTTCTGTATGCACCACCAAGTTACAAGTGCAATCATTAAAAAACCATTAAGGCAACAACCACCTCCTTGACCTGAGTTTTCTTGATATGGTATTTGAGGGGCCAAAGAGAAGGTGAAAGCAATACTACGAAAAACATGACTTTTCCCATATATGTTTATGATGATGAGAAAACCAAATGAGAATCAAGACACATGAAAGGCTAGAACTACATGACAAGACAACCTTATCCACGTGATCGTGCCCAGAGAAAGAATCTTGTGGTCCTCAATTAAATATATGCTTGCTTGCGCAATCATGATCCCTTTGAAATATCATCGGTGGTTGGGATGTTCTATCATGCACAGTTTCTTGAAAGAGCTTGATGGTACGCTAAGAAAGAAAACTATGTTCGAGACAAATGAAGTTCCTGAAAGATTTCAAAACTTATATAACACAGAAAAATCAAATGATAAGTTCTGGATCATTTCACACTCATTCAAGAGCACTAACACATAAAACAGACCAACCAATGCACAACTTCAGCAGTATCTAAAAGTCAAGCCAAACAATTGTTTACTATGGTCATAGTAACAGAATCTAGTCCGGTCTGCAAAGTAGCATCCACTCATAAGAAAAGTTGATGCCAAGGAACCCAAATCTCTACCAGTGTTATATTCTCACCTTTAGAAGGCAACGGTGTAGCTTTTGCAAAGTGTACACCAGAATTATATTCTCACCTTTGGAATGGTAACATTAACCAACAATCATATCATGTTTGCCAACAAGCTGCACAACCTTTGCCTGTGATCTGCAGTTTAAAATGGTTCAAATGGAGCAAATAACTCGATATTCATCACCATTCTCAGCATGGTTACGGACTGCTTTCAAAAATAACTTATTTTCACAAAATTTCCAAGTAGAAAATAAATTGTAGCAGAGGTTTCCATCATCGAATGTAACTTTTAGAATAAGACTAAGTTAGCCAGTAGAACAAGTTTTGGAAATATTACCACAAAACAGAAAGAAAATATGCCACAAAACAACATCCTTCCCTCTCTATTTCTGCCTCAATCATGGCTGTTGGTGAGGTTCGAGGCCTAGCACAAAAATTTCAAGGACAGTTGCGTGTTACACAACTCTCAGTCCAGTTCACTAAAGAAACATTGGGCCCTTCACAAAATTCTGTAATTGAGCAATAAAAGAATTCATATCGCTTAGAAGAAGAGAGATACATAAATAACCCACCCAAACACTTAAAAGATACTGAGACAATTAAAAGAAATAACAAGAAAAACTGGCAGCCAAGTCCCAACCAAAGACAGAGAGCCAATCATGAATTTATTAAATGATCGCAATTGTTGACTAAAATAACTGTAGAAGATAAAGAGGAAATGAAAAATTTGTACTCTTGGGCATCTAATAAACCATAATTTTGGTTTCAGCTCATAATTTCTACTAGCTACAGATCTGGTAAGTTTCTCCTTTACAAAGCACTTTCAGAACAAGGACCACAAGCTATGATCCCACTAACTAAAGCTTAGTATTGAATGAATAATCCTTAGAAGCTCTAAAACTAGAGTTACTGGATGTCTTTGTAATGAAAAAGGAAAATCAAAAGAGGGGGAAAATTACACTGACCAAACCCAACAAAGCAACCTGAAGTAGATTCAACAGCTCAACAGGAGAACTAAAACTGGAACGCAATATCTACACATGAAAAATAAGAACGCCAACCAAACAGCTCTTCAACCTCCCGTCACTGCATGAGACCCTCCTAACAAATTAAAAAAAAAAAAAAGAATTCAGTCATTAAAAACATTGAAAAGAAAATATATAGCATACTAATTTTATTTCATTTAACACAATATAACATCTCTCTCTCTCTCTATCTCCACAAGAGGGCCCATCTCTTCCTTTTCTTCTTCTTCTTCCTCCATCCCTTCTTCTACCCTAAAATTAAGGATCAACTACTAAAGAATGTATACATCATACTAGTTTACTAGGTAGCATGGAGACAGAAGTGCAAAATAGATGCGATGTGAAATAGACACCTGAAAATGGCATTTTCCAAAATACAGGAAAAGAAAGAAGGAGAGGGGGGAGGGACAGGGAATGTAAAGTTTTTTTTTTAAAAAAAAAATAAGGGCAAAACTATAAATATATTAAAAAATGACACACACACACACACGCACATATACAACTGTATTTCAAGATGCCAATCATCTTCAAATTGTAATTAAGGAAATTGACACCACTTGTTTATAATATGTAAAATAATTGCTTTGATTTTCGTTTTATTAAGAAATGGAACTTACAATGAGACATAAGAAACTAGTAGCAAGTTGGGTATTTCAACACTGTTTGACTTGCAGGCCTTACAATACCATATTATTTGAGTTCTGCAAATGGGAGTAAGACCCAGAAAAATCAAACTCAGACCAAAGCAAACCAAGATGAAAGAGGAAGCATGACTACATGTCTTCTAAGTTCTAGAATAAAGGATAGCCAGTTCTCCTAGGCCAGCTTGTGCCGATTTTGCTGCATGTCTTATCATACTACTGATGTTAACCAGATAACATTACTGTTTTTAGGATTACCAGACCATACACGTAAAGTTTAGGTTAGCAAGACGACTAGCACTCATATTCACAGGTTGATTATCCCGTGAGAAAGAAATTAACACATGCTACAAATGGAAGAATACTTAAGCCAAAAATCCTGTAGGCTTTATGGAAGAAATTGTCAGGCTGTAAATATGGATGACACAAAAAAAAAAAAAAAAAAAGCAATCACACAGATCCAACTACATGTTCATTATTTGATCAATCAAATATACGAATAACCCACAAAAAAGACATACTTTATTTTTCACCTTTCCTCTTATTTGTGATGGAAGAATTGCCATCGCCATTTGTTGCTACGTTCCCAAGTCCGCAGCCAGCGAGGTCCTTTATTCCTGAGGTTTGATTTGCCAGACATTGAAGATTATCAAACTCACAACTGCTAAACCCTTGTCCGTTCAAGGCTATATCTTCCCCAATTTTGCCATCCACTCCTGGATGTAGGCAATAAACCTGACTGTTACACTGCATATTACATGGATTCATCACATAAGCACCAGGCAGGTTTGGATTGGCGAAGTTCACATCATTAGCTGATTTCTGATATGGAAAAGTTCCAATCTCCCCTTCAATCCTTCCCCTTATGTCCACAAGCAAACATTTGAGCCTTGCAACCTCAGCCTCCAATGCAGCTTGTCCCTGCAGCTTCTTCAGCAACTGCTGATTCACAGCCCTCAATTTCACAACTTCATCCTCCAAAGATGCAGCCCTTGCCTTTTTCTTCTCCCTATACTTGCGTACTGCCTCTCTATTACCCAATGGACGTTTCTTCGACTTCTTTTCTGTTGACTCTGCAGTATCATCAGTCCCAGTCTTATCCTCAGAAGGTGCAGAAACAATTTTTGTGTGCACATGAAAGCAAGTGTGCGTATGGGAATAATCAGGACCAGGAGGGTTACAAGTGTGAGTGTGAGTACAAGCATGAGTATCCTTGAACAGTTCCTCAAATAGACTATCCATAGAGCCATTGCTCAGAATCTCACCCATGTTTGTATTTGAAAATACTTCGTGATTCAAGCAATCCAGCTCACCATCTTCCATTTTAGCTAAACAAACAAAGAGGAGGAGTTGCAAAATCTAGCGAAACAGAGATCAATAGTGACTTTTGATGCACGCCCAGATGATAATTTGGATCAAAGACGAGGTTTTTGACCCAAATTGAAACTATAGCCAGAAGGAATATGGTGAATTCAGAGCATAGAAACTGCAACAAGAGGATTTTGAGAAAGCGAATCAACAAATAGAACTAAGAGCTAAGATACCACAGATTTGTAGCAATCCAGAAGCAAATTGAAAGAGAAGAACATAAAACTACTGCTGATTAAACTCAAAACCACAATTGCGAACCGAAATCGAAACATCAATGCAACCTTAAGACAGTACAGTACAGATGTAACTTTTGCACGTAATAGAATCACCTGCTGCCGAAGCAGTAAACTAATCTGAAATTGTATGAAAAATAAAGATCAATATAATAGCTTGCATGAACTCTAAACCGAATTTTCTTCGTTTTATTTCATTTCTTTGCCCCAAAAGGAGGGGACGAGGGAAAAAATAAATTCAATTTTGTGAATTCGTAAGCAATAGATATGATTCACGAATCAGAAAAAGCAGGAGAAGAAGAAGAAGAAAAAATACCTCAGCTGATTAACGATAGACTATACACTCCTTTCATCATAGAATTCCCCTGACAATTGAATATTGAAGAAAACAGAGGAGAACTCCCTCTTTTCTTTTTAGATGGGGAAAAAGAACTGACTTTTCTTTGTCTTTAAAGAGCCAAGAAAAATGAGGAACAGAATTGTTGGGCCTTGGGCCTTCGAATGGACTATGCCTATTGATTTCTTTTCGACTGTAAATTAGTAATATAAACAAAATATCTATTATACGTGCGTGAATAAAAAAAAGGATGCGTGCCTCTTTTCTGTACAATCAATTTTTTTTTCTTTTTATAAATAAAATTTTTCTATGTTTTATATATTATAATTTTATATATGATATATAATTATATTAATACAATATATAATTATTTTATATTGTTTAATTATATTATATTATTATAATTATATAATATATGTTATTTTATATAATTATATATAAATATTATATATAATTTATATTATTATATTAATTAATTTATATTAATATATAATTAATATTTATTTTATTTTATTTTAATATAATATTAAATATAATATTATATTAATTTTTGGTTAATATTATTAATGTTATTAAATGAATTTATGTTTTTTTGTGTGATTTATTTGTTATATGGTATAGACAAATTAGTTTAAATCTACATATTCATTTGTTGTAAGTTGTATGTTTATTTTTTGTGAATTGTAGGTTTATTTGTTATATGGTGTAGGTGGATTAATTTAAATATACAAATTCATTTGTTGTAAGTTGTATGTTCATTTTTTTGAATTGTAGGTTCATTTTTTGTAAATTGTAAGTTTTTTTTTTTTATAAATTATAGGTTTTTTTTATAAACTATAGGTTTATTTTGGTGTAAACTTTAGATTTATTATCAGTAAACTGTATGTTTATTTAATATAAACTATAAATTCATGATCAGTAAATAATAGGTTCATTTTTTATAAACTATTAGTTTATTTGATATAAACTGTAAATTTATTATTTGTAGGTTCATTTTTTATAAACTGTAGATTTATTTTGGTATAAATTATAAATTCATTATTAGTAACTGTATGTTTTATTTTTTTTTTATAAATTATAAGTTTATTTATATACTAAATATAAAATATATTATAATTAATCTTTAATAAAATTAAATGCGAAAGATTAAGTAATAACATTTTAAAAAAGAGATTCCCTAATAAATATTGTCAAATATGATCAACTAAATAATAATTTTTATATTTATTTAGCACAAAATTAAATATAATGATCAATTATTTGAACATAACTAAATGTCATTTAACAATTTTTTTTTAAAAAAAGAGAGTATAATTAATTATTTGTATAAATTAAGAAATTAAATAATAATTTTTTCTTAAAAATTTCAAAGGACTTGTCAACATAACATTGCGGTCCACTAATCACATTGGCAGGTGGCTTGCCATGACTTCCGTGCGCTAGTCTAATTAGGGGATAAATCCATTTTTTTTAATCAGAAAATTTTTATCCTTTTTTTTAATCAGATAAATTATGTCTTTTAATAGTAAAAACCACTCTTTTTTATAAATAATTTTCAAGTTTTCCTATTTTATTAAATATTTTCTTTTCATTCCCCTTTTGATAAAAAGCCCATTTATTTCTGTCCTATAAAATTTCAACTGTAATACAACTTTGATTATTTCGTGGCAAAAATGGCAAAAAATTTCTCTCATTTTAAGTAGGTTTTGCTAGTAACAAGCTGTGATAGATGAGTTCAGACAAGTTTTTGTGTTGCTGAACTGAGTAATTCATTTGAGTTCTTACAACTAATAGAATTAGAAGGCACCACATAATTGAATTTAACAGCTGGAGAAGAGAATGGAAGATACAGACAACAGCCAATTGTGTGCATATATATATATTGGTTGACAAAAACCCTAAAAAAATAAATATTTATATTTTTGTGTCACTAACATTTAATTATTTTTTATTTATTTGGGAAATTTTTTCTTATGTGATTTTAGTTTTCTGTTTTGAATTTTTATTATTTAAACTTTTTAAATTTTCCATTTAAAAATTTTTTTAAATGGTAATTAATTTTTTATTTTAAATTTTTATATGATAATTTTTATAATATAATATAACATAATAATATGTGACTACATAATATATAATTATTTAATAAATAATTATTTAAATTTAATTAAATTGAAATAAATAATTATTTAAAATTAATTAAATTGAAATTAATAATATATATTAATGATTGAGAAGATGTGTTTGGTCAGAAGTTTGGAAAGCAATTATGCACGAGAGATGATTGAGCAATAAGAGGGGTTTTAGTAACCGCAGCAGGCAAGAGTTGGTATAATTGCTTATGTAAGCCGAAGAAAAACTAAAGATTAATGGCCTGGCAAATTGAAATATTATTGATGAGTTGTTACCTTTCATTTTCCTTTTGCATAAATTGGGCTATGGGTTACATCCTCACTGGTTGAGGTTTGCCTCGTTTATTCTGCTCATGCAGGTCGAAGAACAATTCCATTGTGGTTTACTTGCTAATCGTTCGCAGGACCTATAGACCAATGGGACTACTGCTTTGCACATGTAGTCTCGCAATGGTTGTCAACTAATTGCCGTTGAGTTGTCAAAAACTTATGATAAAGCAATTTTTTTTTTTTTTTTGTAGAGAAATATCATTTTTATTAGAAAAAGGATGTTGAAGTTAAGAGGATCTCATTAAAAAAAACCTTTCAAGTCTTTCAAACAAAATTTAGTGGGAAAAATTTTAGAAGGAAAAAGAGTACACACCAAAGTAAGGGGAGTAGACTTGAAAACCATATAAACATCAAGGCAAATCAGTCAATGCTAGGTCTCAAATCCACAATGGGAATTTATCCTCAAACTAAATTCGTTCATCATCCAGTCTCAAACCGAACTTGGCTAAAGAATGAGCAACACTATTACATGTTCTTCAAATAGCAACAAAATAACAAGAATGAAATAGACTAGTTAAGGAATGTATATCAGCTAAAATAAACTATATTCAAAGAAAGACTCATCCTTCTGCAAAAGAGCGATACTACCAATGGAGTCAGACTCAATAATCATCTATCAGAAGTCACATTCCACACTCCTTCCTCACTGCCATCAACTCAGCTATGATCACTAAAGGAACTCTTTCCTTTTTACTAGCAAAGGTAGCCATTCAAGAACTCTTATTGTCACACACCATTGCCCCAAGACCACACATACAACTATATTCCACAAAAGCAACATCAATATTTAGTTTCAAGCAACCAACAAAAGGTGGAGACCAACTATTGAGCTCTGCATTTAATTTGGGTGGGGATTGAATAACAACCAAGGTAGCAAGATACTCCTGCTAAAACATAATTGCCAAGTTGTACACCATATCATGTTGCAAACAAGAAGATCCATGCAACTTCATATTAAAAATGAATCATGTCATCTAATAACATAATGCAAACACTTCAAACTGGTTCTCATCCAACTCCTCCTTAGCCATCTAAAGTGCATAAATGGCCACCTCTTTTTTTAAGATTCACAACCAGGACATAAAAAGGACTATGTTTTCAAATTCACATAGAAACAAGACAATTGAAAAGTGTATGGCATTCAGCCTTAAGTCATACCCACAACGTTGATAATAAGGTAATACAAGTATATGATGATGAATAAGGGAGGTCAAAACTAATAAAATATTACGACAAAATCTCCACATAAAGATACTCACCTTAAGAGGGAGGCTTAAACTCCAAATGAATTTCCACTAACCCCAAATTCTTGAGGAAAAAGAGTTAGCATGGGACATATTAGGCAATGAACTTAAATTATATGCACTTTTAATAGAATACATACCCCTCCTATCGTAATGCTAACAAATATGATATGGACCCATTAATCGAGGTTGTGGAATAGAAAGAATATATTCAACATAATGAGGTAAAAAAAAATGCTAGCTAAAAAGCTCTTTATTCCAACTTCCATCTACCAAAAGCAATTGTGAGGCTCTAATGTCTTGAGGTAGAGAAGGAAGTGATGTGATAGCAAAGGAATATAGTCATGGTAGCCATTTATCATGGTAAACTCAAACCTCCTCACCACTCCCAACACACAATCAAACATTCCTATTGAATAAATCTTTACACCAGACAATGCTTCACCAAATATAAGAGGGATTTTGGCCAATACCCACCTCCAACAATAACTAAAGGGAAAAATCTCCCTTTAAGCACTGGAGCAACCAAAGCAAAATGTCGAGTCATAATTCTGCATATTTATTTACTAAGCATTGCCTTATTGAACAATGTGAGATCTCGAAAGCCAAGCCTACCAAGTCTCTTTGAATTGAATAAAAATTGCCAAGACTTCTAATGGATTTTATTTCAGTCATCATCAAATCTCTACCAAAAATTAGCACATAATCTCTCTATATCAACAATAATAGATGTGGGAATATGAAAATACGTCATAGCATAAGTAGGCAAAGCCTGAATCACCGACTTAATAAGAGTTTCACGACCTCTCATAGAGAAAAATTTGTGACTACTCTTATGTATATATGAAAAACATCATATATATGAAAAATATTTTACGACACTTTATGTATTATCAAGTTATTAAATAAAAGATATACATAAAATAATAAAACATATATTACTTTTTATTTTCAAAATATAAAATATTCAAAATATATATTACTCATTTAACGATTTTATATAATATATTGATTATTTCAAAGTTTTTATCATTAATATTCATACACATATGAAATGATTTTGACTTGAAGTATTTGTTTTTATCATAATTAAATCAACATGTTAAGTTACTATAATGATCTATATTAGAAAACAATAAAAGTAGGGACAAAAAAAGTTCATTAGTTTCTAATGATTAGGTGATGGATGGACTCTTAACTAGTAACCATCAATCTTAGCCAAACAACCAATCCTGCCCATACAAACGATATGGTGGTTAAAAAGTCACTAAATATGATTAAAGACTTTAAGATCGAGGGGGCAATTGTTACCAAAATAAATTGGAACTTTAATAGTTTAATTAATAATATGCAATATGGAGATTTGAATATTTTTTCGGTGATTATATAATATTAACATTTATTATTTATTTTCTTTATTTTTAAATTAATTTTATATCTATTTTATTTAATTTTTAAATTCATATAAATATGATTTTAAATATTCAAATACTATCCTAATGATAATAATCCTTATATAAAAAATAATGTTTGATAAAAAATTATAGATATATAATATTTACAATATTCCTTTATATAATTTTTTCCATATCTTGTAAGTGCTTGATTTATTTTTATAATTATATTTACAAAAGTTAATTCTTCAAACACAACATAAGTTAATTCTTCATCATATTTTATAAGTATTTGATTCATATTTTATGATTATAATTTACTTTTGCCTTTATAGACATCTGTATTTTTCTTAGTTATATTATGTTATAATTCAAGTTCTCTTCCTTCCAGTGTATCGATTATAGTACACTTAGTTGCAATCTTTTAAATTATACATTGATGGCATTAGGAATTATATATTGACAAATTAATAAATTAATAAGATATACATAGGTGAAGATTCAAATAACCAAATGTTCAATTCTAACTATTTTGGTATTGTTTAGATTTTAAATCCATAGGCCTAGTTTATATTAAGTCTAGCCTTTTCCACTCATTTTGACCCCTCTCTCAAATTTCATATATGGTATTAGAATAGACTTGGTCCAATTAATTTCTATCACCCAATATTTGTTTAGATATCCATGCAGTCCTACCAATCCGATTTGATATTTTTTCAACTTTAATTTCAAGGTGAAGATTTCAACTAGAGAATTAAAAATTTAAGTCCAATTGCCACTTGAAATAAAGTATTAGAATCTCATATTAACAATGAATAAAATTTAGTAAGGGCATATGCAAAATTCAAAAAAATTAAATAATTAGTTCTAACCATTTTGATAAATTTGAATCCTAAGCTTATAAGCCCAATTTATGTTGGGCCTAACTCTCTTACTCATTTCGCTTCGACCTTTAACTTCACAATATGACATCAGAGCAAGTATGGTTTAGTTCAATATTAGTCACTTAATATTTAGTTGAATATCAAGTCCCAATGGTCTAGCCTGATATTATCACTTATTCAACTTCGATTTCAAAGGAGAAATTCAGTTTCTAGACGATAATTGAAAATGTAACACCAATTATTATTTGAGAGCGTGTTAGGAATCTCACATTGATAACGAACAAAACTTAATATATATATATATATATAT
>CATIWR010013967.1:0-59051 GCA_949677035.1 Omphalea diandra | reverse complement strand
CATAAAACAAACATATGTAAAGAATGGCAGATGGGGGGGGGGGGGGGGGGGGGTTACCAAAAAGAAAGAGGAAAAAATGTAAAAAAAATTTAAATATGGAGAGAAAATTTAAAAAAAAAAAATTTATTTTTTTAAAATTTTCTCTCCAACTTTCAATTTTTTTTACATTTTTTCCAATTTATTTTTTTTAACCCCCCCCCCCCCCCCCCCCATCTGCCATTCTTTACATATGTTTGTTTTATGTTTAAATATATATGTTTATGATACAATTAGACTATTAAGATGGGAAAGATGAAGTTATGTGCTAGAATAGCTTAGTTGCTGTTATAGTCATCAATTGAATCTTTGAAAGGAATTGATTCACATGGATTGAATACTTATTCTTTTGATGATTATTGAGTTTTAAATGTTAATTGGCACCTCAAATATCATGTTAATGGTGAGAATTGATGCTTGGAAAATGTTTTATACCTTAGTTGACTTAAAGTTAGATATTGATGTCTTACGTAGCTTATGATTGTTCTTGGTGTAAATTAGTTTGTTTATAAGAGAAATTGGCGTCTTTTTTAGTCCATTGATCATATGGTGATGTTAATATTGATACTACAAATAAGATTAAAGGAAAATGGTGACAATGAGCTAAATATGAAGAGTGATAGTTAAGTTATAAGTTAAAGCTAATAAAAGTTATGTTATATGCTTGATTGATGTTTAGGACTTTATTGTCCTCATAAGGGCTTTTGCTTATTATCTTACATGTTATGTTTATGTTATGCATTCTATGGATGAATTTGAGTAACTCTCCACATTTTAGAAATGAGTAATAATGTAATGAATATCTATGTTTAGGCATGTGTGTAGGTGAAATGATTAGGAGCAAGTAAAAATAAATATGCGAGTGAGATGATTAAGAGCAAGTAAGAATATAGTTAATAGCAAGTAAGGCTAACGCAAAGATAGAGAACGAACAAAACCATAGCAAGAAAGAGCTACCACTACCAACAAAAGGTGAGAGATTTTAGTTATCTTTCATTGTCTATTGCAAATATGCATCATGAGTTAAGTGTATAGGCCAGAGGAGGTCAAGATATGTTAATATGCAAGTCATATGCATTCTTAAAAGATGACATGAACTGCCATGATGCGATGTTAAGTACAAATGCCATATGATGTGAGGTAATACAAAGAAGTTGAAACCCAAAGAGTCACAGCTAAATGTGCAAGATGATATGACCAATGTATAAACATGAAATGTTATGCAGGGATAATATGGCTGGTGAGGAAACTCTCCCATGTAAGAGATAATGACACGACTAGTGAGACAACTCCCCTGAGAGCACGGCTGGTGAAGCAACTCACTTGTGCAAGAAAGATAAAGTAAACCATGTAAGAATTCTCATGAACTTGAATACCACGTATATGTAATGTAATTGATGTAGCAGATTATGCCACGTAGATAGAAATGCACTCATATTAAGGCGTATGAGCATGCATATGGACAATATAAATTCCTCATTAAATTTTCTACAAGGAGCTCACCCAACACACAGACATTGTTTGGCAAGATAAATATAGAATTAATGTCATGATTGATGGCTAAAGGTTAAAGGCTATATGTGAATATTTTAAGTTATTATCATATATTGCGAAGACACTATATTATTTCTTCGTAGTTGCCTATATATATATATATATATATATATATATATATATATATTGATTGAAGAGTTATAAATGTATTAAGCAAATGTTAAGTTATATCCTGTATTCTTAGCTATCTCTACAAAGTCTAAGTAATGAACAACATGATCATGTAAATGTCTAAAGTTAATGTAACGTAAAAATGATTTATGATGCATGATTAATGAAAATGATGTAAAAGCAAACACTAAAATTTATGATCCATGTAAGATAAATGTTAAATACTTATGATAATTAAAAAAATGTTATAAGTAAAACGACCTTAAGTGAACCCTTGATTCTCAAATTATTTAAACAGAAAATATTCATGTTCAATGATGTGTATGTAATGAAACGTAAGAAAAGGAAAGATAAAAAGGAATTGACTAGTGTGTATAGATTCCCCAAATTATAATATGTAAGAAAGTGTTTTTATAAAATATTCAGAATTAAGTTTAGCTTAAATCCCTACTTCTATTTGCATTATCCTAAGAATCTAAATTGGGATAAATGAAAACTAAAAATGTTATAGGCCTACAAGTATAAGTCTAAAGTTCAAGGTATTAGAGAGCTAAGAAATGAGATTTATCCATGAGTAATTAGGCTTATTATAAGTTCTAGAGGCTTTAAATTTTTTCGTTCTCTAGTGTCGATGTAGCTTGGAACCCTAGTCATGATAGAGAGAGAAAATATCCATTGCAAATTTGAAGCTAAAGCTTTACAAAATTTTCCAAGTTTTTAAAAGCATCAATTCACACCCTCCTCTTTTGGGTTGTCATTCTCATTAATGGACCAAAAAGTGGTATCATAACCTGGTTCTAAGTATTCAAAGACGAAGCTCAATTTGAAGTTGTTAGACTAGGTTATTCAAACCTAAGTCAAAGCTCTTTTTTGATCTTTGACAATATAGATTGAAAGTTCTAATATCAATTTTAAATGTCGTTTTTACAATTTATAAGAGTTATCTTCTATAGAAGTCAAAATCTCCATCTTTTAGAAGAACAAAGGAATTCATAGTCGGTATCCCCTATGTCGCGACCACGACACTGCTATAAAAATAGATGAAGCTAGGTCAGAAGAATTCATGGGTGAATTCGCAACCGCAAAACCGCTGAAATAGCCTTAGTTGAATCACAGACGAATTCGCAATATGTGTCACGCCTCAGTCATGAACGCGACTTGCAAAGTGATTGAAAAGGGAATCAAGTCCACAATTATAGCATGCCAAGTGTCCAAATATCCGTTGGAGAACAAAATTTGTGAGAGCAACATTGTGGGTAGCAACCGCAATTCAAGAAGAAGAAGATTGTCTTTCAAACAGAAGAATTCGCGTCCTTAGTGATGCCCTGTACAAAGAAGAATCGCGATCGCGACTTTTGTGAGCAGTTAGAATGCAACGGCTATATTTTCCTAGATGACTAACGGAACGCTGACACGTGGACTAGCCGTTGGACACAAACGAGATTTTCAGCTGCAATTGAAAATTCGATACTGCAAAAAGGTAGTAGCGACCGTGACTTTAGCCTGACAAGCATTTAATGTTGAATCTGCCTAGCACGTCTTGAAAATTTGTTTATAGTTTTAGAATACATCTCTTTGGTGGATGTACACTATAAATACTCCACCAAACTGATGTTAATGCAAGAGGATAACCATTTGATATGCGCCAAAACTCTTGCTAAGTTAATTCTCATCTTTAATTCTTTATTTCTTTGTATATAATTTGGTGTGAGTTTTAAACACCTTTTAAGTTGGGTTTGAGAGTTAGCCCTTGTTTAGAACACTTTTGTATAGGTTTTAGTGTGAGCCTTGAAAACACTTGTAAGAGGTTTTAGTGTGAGCCTTGAAAACACTTGTGAGAGGGTTTTAGGTGAGCCTAGAAAATACAAGTTGTAAGGTTTGATGTGAGTCTAAACACTAAGATGAGTGTGAGCTTATAAAACACTAGTGATTGAGTGAAATACCCAATTGGTGAATTGGAGAGTGGATGTAGGGTTGGTTAATACCCGAACCACTACAAAACTCTTGTGTTCATTTTTCTCCTACCCTTTTCTCTAATCTTTCATTTTTGTGAGTTTCCTCCAAATCAAAAGTTTAAATTTGTCACCAATTCAATCTCCCTTCTTGGTGCACTAGAGCCAACAATTGGTATCAAAGCCAAGTCTCAATTCAAGCCTTAATTGTGTGAGAAAAGATCAATGGCACAAGGAGTCTACTCTCGTCTTAATCCCTGCTTTGATGGCAATGCTTATGCTCTTTGGAAGCATAAAATGGAGATTTATCTTGATAGTGATCTCATCAACTTGTGGAATTTTATACTTGAAGGGTGGAAACCTCCAACAAAAATGGTTAAAGGAGGAGAAGTGGCAATTGCAAGAGAAGAATGGAGTGAAGCACAAAAGAAGGCAAATGGAAAGAACAAAAGGGCAATGGCTATTCTCCTAAGCTTCATGTCAAGAGAAGAAAATGGAAGAGTCCAACATTGTCAAACTGCACATGCCATATGAAAATCACTAGAAAACTAATATGAGGGGACAACTCTTTTGAAATCAAATAGGTTGGAGATGTATGTGACAGAGTACGAGTTCTTCATGATGAAAGACCATGAGAGTATCACCGAAATGACAAATAGAGTCCTCTATTGTCACAAACATAAAAAAGTTTCGAAAGATTCTTACCAACTATGAGGTAAACACTAAAATCCTCAAGTCTCTTCCATTAAATAAATTTGGTGCAAGAGTACAACATTCAAAAGTCCAATTCAAAGATTGGGAAAGTGTCAACCGATGTCTTCGTTGGAAAGCTTCTCACTCATGAGATGACTCTAAAGAAAGATGAAGAGATGAAGAAGCTAAGAGAACAAAGACACAAAGAGGAAAAGAAAGCTCTGGCCTTTAAAGCTCAAGAAGATTATTTAAGCTCAAGTGACTCAAATGAAAGTGATAAAGAAGAAAAAGAGCTTGCCAAAATATCAAGAAGGACCAAAGAGTTGATAAAAATGAGAAGAGAGAAGAATTCAAAGAAAGTCATCTTCCTATCATTACAAGGAAAAGAAGAACTCCTTTAAGGCTACTTGGGACGATGATTCAAGTGATGAAGATGAAGATGGAGATGATGCAGCAAACTTTTGCTTCATGGCTCAAGAGGACTCCTCCAAAGAGATAAATACTTCTTCACATTCTTATGATGATTATGATGCACTTGATGATATAGACGATGAGCTTTTAGAAGCTGTCAATTTGAAATGTGACAAATATAAGTTATAAATGAAAACTTACAAAATTTAAAATGTGACATATAAGTCACAAATGAAAACTTACAAGAAAAAATGTTCTAAACTAGATGATGAATTTAAATCCTTAAATAATCTTGTAAGTGAATTGAGAACTTCTAATGAAGAACTCAAAAAGTCACTAGAGAGTCTTTCTAAGTCTTCATCCTCTCTTAACTCTTTGAAAAAAGAAAATGATTTTTTAAAGGATGAAGTTATAGAACTTAGAAATTTCATCTCTAAATTTCATAAGGGGAATGAAGCTTTGGATACACTTATTGTCTCTCAAAGACCTCCTTTAGTTAGGCATGGTTTAGGCTTTAATGAAGCCTCTTCACCTTCTTCTTCACCCACTACATTCATTAGAACATCAATACCTCAAATTTCAAGTATTGAGGTTATGGGGAAAAAAAGTGTCCCTAGCTTTAAACCACCTATGTTTAAAGGCAAAGGAAAGACCCCCAAGGCTCAAAGAGCAAATCATGCTTATATGTACAATAAGAAGCATGCTTACCCACACAATCATAGAAAGTTTTCTTCTACTTCTCATCACTCATGCACTTGCATACACTCTCACCACCAAAGTATGAGAAGTCCCCCGACTCGTACTATGGTTGTGCATAAGAGAAAGACTCACAACTCTAAGCTTCAATGTCATTATTGCATTAGATATAGGCATATCAATGTATTTTGCCACATTAGGAAGGCACATCTCAAATTGGAGGACCCTTCCAAGACTAACTCCCAAGGACCCAAGTATGTTTGGGTACCAAAACAAAGTGTTTGATATTGCAGGATGGGGACTCCTTCACCAAATTCTCATCATGAAAAATCTAAAGGTGAATAAAGATTGCTAAAGAAGAAGGGAAAAAAATTTAAAAGGTTATTTGATATCAAGCCAAGGATACTAAATTTGTAATGCATCTCTTATTAGGGGGAGTTTTATTGCTTGATATATCTATATGTTAACATATTTGATTTGATTTGATTGATTGTATATTGAGTTGAATCAATTCATTTTGCATTTGAGGTGTTCTACATTTCAAATATTCAATTCAAAATCATATACTCTATACCAAGGTCATATATAACAATTCTTAAATTTCTAGCTCTAGTTTGTACGTTCAAGGATTTTTAAATGTTTGAATTATTTTGCATTTGTGTTTCATCCATTTATTTTCTTATGTGTCATATTATGATCAATTGTACAAAATTACTTATGTTTTCTAATTTGAATTTGTACAATTGACAAGTTTGTGGTAATTCCCTCTCATATTCTCCAGTTTCTCCCTTATTCTCTCATATTCTTCTCTTTTTGATCTTAATAAAGGGGGAGAGATAATTAACTGAATATATAAAGAGAAGATAAAATTGACAATGATCTTATTAGAACAACTAAAGGGGAGTATGGATTAAGGAAAAGTAATTTCATACTTCAGATTTGAATGACTTAAAAATCATTCTCTTAGAAGCATACATAATTGATTCTTTATCCATTGCATCTTCAATCTAGATTATCAAAATCAAAAAAGGGGAGATTGTTAGACCAAGTTATTCAAACCTAAGTCAAAACTCTCTTTTGATTTTGACAATATAGATTGAAAGTTCTAATGTCAATTTTAAGTGTTGTTTTTACAGGTTTAAGAGTTATCTTCTATGGAAGTCAAAATCTTCATCTTTTAGAAGAACAGAGGAATTCGCGGTTAGTATCCCCTAAGTCGCAACTGCGACACTGCTATAAAAATGGATGAAGCTAGGTCAGAAGAATTCGTTAGCGAATTCGCAGTCGCGAATCAGCTGAAGGAGCCTTGGTTGAATCACAGACGAATTCGCAGTATGACGCCTCAGTCACGACCGTGACTTGCAAAGTGATTGAAAAAGGAATTAAGTCCACAATCATAGAATGCCAAGTGTCTTAAGTATCCAATGGAGAACAAAATTTGCGAGAGCAACATTGTGGGTAACGATCGCGATTCAAGAAGAAGAAGATTATCTTTCAAACTGAAAAATTTGCGTCATGAGTCACGCCCTGTACAAAGAAGAATCGCGACCGCGACTTTTGTGAGCAGTTAAAATGCAACGGCTATATTTTCTTAGATGAGCAACGGAAAGCTGACATGTGGACTAGCGATTAGACACAAACGGGAGTTTCAGCCGCAATTGAAAATTCGCAACCGCAAAAGGGTAGTAGCGACCGCGACTTTAGCCTGACAAGCATTTAATGTTGAATCTGCCTAGCACATCTTGGAGATTTGTTTATAATTTTAGAGTAACGTCTCTTTGGTGGATGTGGGCTATAAATACTCCACCAAACTGATGTTAATGCAAGAGGATAACCATTTGATATATGTCAAAACTCTTGCTAAGTTAATTCTCATCTTTAATTCTTTATTTCTTTGCATATACTTTAGTGTGAGCTTTAGACACCTTTTGAGCTGGGTTTGAGAATAAGCCTTTGTTTAGAAAACTCTTGTATAAGTTTTAGTGTGAGCCTTAAAAACAATTATGATAGGTTTTAGTGTGAGCCTTGAAAACACTTATGAGAGGTTTTAGTGTGATTCTTGAAAACAATTGTAAGAGGTTTTTGTGTGAGCCTAGAAAACACAAGTTGTATGGTTTGGTGAGACCCTAAACACTAAGTTCAGTGTGAATTTGTAAAACACTAGTAATTGAGTGAAATACCTAATTGGTGAATTGAGGAGTGGATGTAGGGTTAATTAATACTCGAATCACTAAAACTCTTGTGTACATTGTTCTCCTACCTTTTTCTCTAATCTTTCATTTTTGTGAGTTTCCTCCAAATCCAAAGTTCAAATTTGTCACCAATTCAACCCCCCTTCTTGGTGCACTAGGGCCAACAGAAGTCTCAAGTTCAAGAACAATGATTTATGGCATCCCAAAATGAACCCCAACCTGAAGGCAAATCCATGGTAAAACCTTTCTTTAATAGCTCCAACTACTAATATTGGAAGAATCGAATATACTATTTTCTAAGGTTGGAGTAAACTGAGCTATAGAGAATCATAAAGAATGGTCCATAAATAACAATGAAGATAAACTCGAATGTAACACAAGTGGAGAACGAAGTTGATGAGATGTCCAAAAAAACAAGAAAAAGTGAAAAACAGTAACAATGTTATCCATTGCCTAAAAAAATATGACAAGCCTTGGAGATTATACATGAGACAAATCAAGTCAAAGAGAGCAAAATGGAGACCTTAATCTTTCAATATGAGACATTTCTCATAAAGCCACAAGAAACAATCTCTGAAATATATGATAGATTCATAGAGATTGCGGAGGAAAATAAAAGCACGTAAAGAGCTAGTGAAGAAGGTGCTTAGGCGTACCTAAGGAATGGAATGGCAAAATCAATGCACTCATAGATTCAAAGAATCATAAGACTATGTCTTGATGACCTATGGAAATACCTCGTTGATTATGAGATCAACTCTTATAGAGAGACACAATCATACACATTGAAGGACTCCAACAAGATTGGAGTTGCACTTAAAGCTTCATTTCATGAATCAAATGAAAATGTAGGGAAGATGGACAAGGAGAAAATGACATTGATAACCAAAAAGTTTTAGAAAATGCTAAGGTTCTATCAAAAAGCAAGGGAAAGAACAAATTTAAACAAGTGGAATGCTATGAGTATGGGAAGTAAGATCATATCAAGACCAAATACCTTGAGACCAAGAAAGGAAAAAGAAAAAAAAAAAGCACACAAAGCCACTTGAGATTAATCAAGCACCTCTATAGCTAGTAATTTTGATAATGAATCAAGAACAAAGAATCAATCTATGTTTCATGGCTCTAGAGGAAAGCATAGTATGTGATAAAGATTATTTGGAAGAAATGTTTATGGTTAATAATCTTATTAAGGCCCTAAAATCTACAAATCTTAATTTAGACAAATCTTTTCAAAGAAATACAATTCTGAAAAATAAATTAGAAGTTTTGAAAAAGAAAATAGATGTTCCGAAAAAAGAAAATGAAAAAAATTGATTTTGGAAAGAAATTTTATGAATCCCTTTTAAATCAAAATGAGAGTTTAAAAAGTGAGGTTTTTACTCTCATTCCAAATTTATAAAAAAAGAAAAAGAAAACTTGATTTAATTTTAAGCTCTCAAAAGGAATCAAATGTGAAACATGGCTTAGGTTATGATCATTTTATCTCCTTCTACTTATTCTACGCCTAAATTTCTAAAAACATCATTTTTACATATAGGAAACCCCCTAGTCCTAAGCCCTCTATGACACATGCAAAATCATAAATGTTCACATTCTACACAAAGGCCTAAGGAATATACATGTTGTCATGTCTAGGAAAAGACATTCTACAAATACACATTTCCTCATTCGTAGGTCTCATGCTAATCGAAAGTCATCTTATAACTATTTTATTTATTGACCTACAATAAGTCAATGCTATGGTTGTGATAGATTTGGCCATAAAACATATTTTTGCTATGCAAGGAAAAATAAAGAAAATATTGCCTATGTTGATAATCCCCATGGCCTAAAAGAATAGGTATCAAAAGCGAATAGTTGATCTTGTAGGTTAGAGAGTCATTCACCAAAAGCTCAAAATACAAAATGCAATGGGTGAATGAAAATTGATGAGAAAACAAAGGGATATGAGCTCCAATACAAATGGATCAAGTCAAGCTCAAATTGGCATCAAACAAATCAATAAGTGGTATTAAAATTCGCAATTGGTATCAAATTTCTAAAGTACCCTTTATGTATTGTTTTTCAATTGATGTCTATGACTAGATTAAGAGAGAGTTGCTATGCAGGTTCTTATTTATAATATTACATTCTTGAGCATATGTGATTCGTGTGTATTATAAATAAAATTGATTTCTAAAACAACTGCACTTTTGTTTTCCAAAAGTGTTTTGGTTTCTTCAACAATTGGTAGCTCAATTCTCAAAATGGAAAATTCATTGTATTGTGACCCCAAAGTGTACTTAATTATTTCAAAATGGTTTAGAGTGAAGTCTTAACCATAAGAGAGATGCCTTGGCTTTCTTGTAAAGGGAAACTTAAACTATTTTAAAAAGGGTGAGTTCTTAAATTCTTTTTAAAAGGGGGAGAATATTTTAAGAAGTTAAATTTTGTTAAAGAGGGATGTTTCCATGCATTTGGTGCAGTTAGTAGCTTTTTTTTTAATCTTATTAATTATTTATCAAATTCATCTTGATTTTCTTATCATTTGAAAAGGAAGATATTATTGACCCTAAGGTGGATAAGACATTGCCTTAATCTTTGTTTGAATAATGTTTTGAATGAAAAGTTCTAACCTCTTTTTTTGAGTTTTTTTTTTTTTTTGGTTAAAATTGAAGCTCGTACAAAGTCTAAAAAGAAAAGCAAATAAAAAGCCTAGTGAGAAGATGTATGAAGGTTGTGTTTAGAACCATTATGTAGAGCTATTCAGTTAGAAGACTCATGATATATGGTTAGAGCTACAAAAGTCTAATTTCCAAAAAATCAAATGGTGCAAGAATCTAAGCTATACAGAAAAAGTTATGAGCATTCTAGTGGAAGATGGTCACATTGAATTCAAAGCTATGATGCTGGTAAGTCAATTTCAAAACAACCTCCAAAATTATTTATGAAGAATTAGATGATAAGTCATATATGAAAAGAAGCTTATTGATTCTGTTTTCAGCAAATCAAATGAATCACGATTTGGAGTTTTTCAAAAAGAGCTATGTTGTTTGAGTGAAAAGTGTTTGTGCAAAGTTAGCACCAATGACTTTTGGAGTATCTAATCGACTGTCTAAACACTCTTTTAGAGAAACATTCTAGATTTTGATATCTCGTTTGCATATGCACAACGACAGTTTTTGGACCTCTATAATGGCTAATTTTATCCAAAAACGATTAGTAATGTTTAGTTTTGTCTTTAAAGTGTGACCTTGGGCTATATAAGGACTTCATTTTGAATTTTTAGAAGGTTACCCAACTCGTGAGAATTGCCATAACAAGTTGTAAAGGGCTTCGAGTATGTTATTCTTGTAATTGGACAAAAGTGAGCTTAAATATGCATATCTCGTAATTGCGAATATGTCAAGTTTTCCTTAAGCACTAATTTTACATTTGCCTAATTGAGAGGCTTGAGTGGTTACTTGGATAATTCTTTGTAACGATAGAAAGGTTAATGCTTAGCCCACAAAAGCACATAGATTAGTGATTAGCCTGAAAAATCACCGGTAACATTTTGCTCTCTTAAGTCTTGTCAAAAGAGAGGTTATTCTTATGCCTTCAAAAAGAAAAGTAAAGACTCAAATTATTGTTTAGGGAGAAAACACAAGTACAAAGTTGAAACTCTATGTACTTCTATGTTTTTTCTTTCTTTCCTTGTTCTCTTTATTGTTGTTTAAGAGACAATGTCTTGGTACATAAATATCCACCGAGTTTGAAGCCAAAATTCTAAGAAGTTTCATATTTCTAAAAGCACCCAATTAACCTCCCCCCTTTTTTGGATTGTCAACCTCATCAAGAGACCAATAGATAGAAACCCATTTTGTTGAGAATTTTATTTAATGAGTTCAACTTATATCACCATGCAAATATTGTCTATTTGACAATTACAAGTACCACCCATTTTCCTAAAGATTGAATGTGAAAATTTCATTTCGCCAGAACGTTACAAAAGCTACTAATTGTTGAGAGAAAGATTACCACTACAAACAACTGATTAACCTTTTCTAGTGTAATCAAGTTCAAGCATTGGTTGGACTTAAATGTCAAATTCACATTTGAAGATGTGAACTTGAGGATTCAAGGAAGAAGGCGTCTACAATTCACAAAAATCATTCATCATACATCTTGAATTCAATTGACCTAGCCACTATATGAATAATCTGATAAATTTTGAAGATGCAAGACAAGTAGAATTTTTTGTATAGACCAGATATACAGTGGCAATACAAACCAACTAGTTTTTTTACATGCATTTTTCTAAGGCCTAATTCAAATATTTTGGATAATATAAACATTACACATATATATAGACAAACACTTATTTCAAGATTTAAGGATGTTCCTTTGTTTATGTTGTTGTGTATATTCAAGCTTACAATTTGTAAATGTTCTCATCTTTGCCTTGTACTAACATTTGACATAGTCATTATTCTCTTATGCTTGGATCAAAAATTTAATAAAATAAATCTGTCTTTCACTCTTCTATACAATGTATTGCATTTTTTTGCACAAATAACTTCATTATTTTAGGGTTGTTGCTGCAAATCCATAGATATTATCGGCATTAAGAATTCAACAATTATTCTCTAATTTATAATTTTTTATTACTTACCATGTGTATGCAACTGTCCATCTATGTTTACACGTTCCCAAGGCTTCTCCACTATGTTTATAATGGCAGCAGTTACCTACCAAAATTTTGAAAGAATAGCGCAAGGATTAAATGATGACTAAACATCTTTAATAAAACAAATATATTATAGAGGGCAACACCACAAGAATTAATCTAGAACTCAAACATTTAAGAAAAGTAATCAAATAACTCTCTTCATCCTTAGATTTGTCCACAAAAGAACTCTTAAGGGCTCTATCAGTAATCAATGGAACAAAGACAAGTTCTTCACCTGTTACTTCAAAATGAAATAGGAAACCTGATTGCAATGACGTCAAGTGCATTGGACCCTAAATCTCATAAAACAATGGAAGAGCTTATAACTTGACCATGAACCTACACAAAACAGCACAAGTTTTTATCTAAAGGCCTTGAATAACGAGCCTGAATTTAAAGCCCTCTCCTTTTCTAAAGGTTCATCATAGGATTCTGAAGCACAACCTATTTTCTAAGGTAACAAACTAGGGGCTGAACCAGAATGCAGGCACACAAGACTGGATAGACCTCTGGAAAAATTTCCAAGTTCTCTAATGTAGTGAATTGCCTCCGTATTTCTGGATATTATTGTGGTATTTTTTTATTTTCTTTAAGGTAGGTTTAGTGTTAATTCTGTCATTTAAAGTTTGAAGAGATTGGTTCAACTGTTGGGCTAGGTGTTTTAGGTAAGTTAGTGCTACAAGAGGTTGGTCAGGTTTCATGCTATTAAGTTGAGGTTTTGTGGTAGGATTTGGTGCTGATTGCATAGTTTGATGGATCAGCTCTGTTGTTCAATTCTTAGATTCGAGGTCCCACTGGCACATATAGTTGTATTAGTTTCAATAGAAATCCAACAAACCTTGCTCACCACATCTCAGCTTCATCAATTTCATTGTTTTACGATTTTTTTTTTTTTTGCTTTCTATATTTTTAAGCTCATAAGTATTTCTTACATTCTTATAGAGCAAGTCTATTTTAGGCAATACAGAAAGGACGAATACTTTTTCAGTGTAAAAATTTCATCCAATATCAAATAAACTTGCACATGTATTATCAAATATTTTTTAGTTTCTTGACTCTTCCTATAATGCTAACAATTAAGAAATCAATAGAATGCATAAAACAAAAAAAAAGTTTAAAAAAAATCCAAAAATGTCATAAATGTTTGTCAATGACATCAACTTGTGAATCCCAAAGTTATCCTCGAATTTGAAGTTTCAAAACATTACTAAGAATTAAGAATAAAAAATCTGCTCATTAAAGAAGTAGACATCCATTAGGAATATCAGAAGTGGCATCGGAAAGTGATGGAGTATGGCAACATGTTTACAAACGACGCGCCAAAAAATGTTCTAATGCACAATCGCTTGTTTGGAACATTGGATGATGATAAGGAGGTTGAGGCTGATTGGGAATATTATTAAATTATAGTAGTCTTATGAAGGAATTTTAGTTTATTTAGAATAAGGATGTTATCAAATTTTATGTTCCTCAAGAAAAAAAATTGTCCTCATGTCTTTAGGAGTCTCTATTGCCATACTCCTATTACCAAGTCTTATTCTAAATCCTTGTTAGTTTAGGACAGTTTGAGACTTTATTTGCTTTATGAATTCAAATTCTTAAAAAAATAGGATAATTATTGTTTTATTTATTCAAAATCCTTAAAGGACTAGGTCAAGTCTCTGTCTTATGATTTTTCTATAAATATCAAAGTTTGTAATGAGTTTTAGCCAAATGATGTAGAAAGTCCAAAACTTTGCGCAATTTTCAATTATAGCCTAAATTTATGAACTTTACAATTATATTTTAATTTCAAATTTAAGTATCAATTTTAGCCCATTGACTAAATTTTAGTCAAAATTGAAACAAATAATTATTTTATTATGCTGACGTGGCAAAAAAAATTTTATGTTTCTTTGGACATAGGAAATCTAAAATTTTACACAATTTTCAATTATAGCCAAAATCGATAAATGTTGTAATTGTGCCACAATTTCAAATTTATTTGTTCCCTTTTCCTTTTTTTTCTTCCCACCAAACTTAATTGGGTATCCATCACCATCGTTATCAGTCCACTCTCCACCTTCACCACTACTTAACGTACCACCTTCATCACCTGTCAATTCACCACTACCACCATCACAAGTTTATCTCCTCCTCATCCTCCTCCTACTACACCATCATCAATTAATTCTAACCTGATTATGCATGAAACAAAAAAAAACTTGATTGTATAGTGGTGAGTTAATGGGTGCTGAGGTGGTAAGCTAAGTGGTGGTGGAGACCTAGTTAGGTTTGATAGAGAGAGAAAGAGAAAAAAATAGAGAGAGAAAAAAAAAGAAAAAAATAAGTTTTTTATCTTATCAACATAATAAAATAATTTTCTATTTTAATTTTGAGTAAAATTAGTCAATGAACTAAAATTAACATTTAAATTTGAAATTGGGATACAGTTACAACGTTTATGGCTACAATTGAAAATTCGAGAAAAGTTTTCGATTTTCTATGTCTATAGGCCAAAAGAAAGAAAAAAAATATATATTCTTTTGCCACATCAGTGTAACAAAATATTTTTGGTCTAATAGTAATTTAAATCCAAATATTTGTATTTCAGTGCAATTTTAGTCCACACTTTAAAAATTATCAAAATAGACCAAAATCGTAAAATTGAGTACAATTTTAGTCTAGACTTTAAAAATTGCCAAAATAGTTTAAAATTGTGAAATTGAGTGCAATGTTAGCCCAACAATAAATAATAGCATAATAAGCCAAAATCGTAAAATACATAAACATAAAAGGCATTTCAATCAAATTTCATAATCTTATAACATAAATTTCCTCAGAAATTGCATCATAAACACATGGACTAGGCTAATATTGCACTCAATTTTATGATTATGACATATTTTACTAATTTTTAGAGTTTGGACCAGAATTGTATTAACATGCAGAAATTTAGATTTAAATTTTTGTTAGATCAGTAACTTTTATTTCAATTTTAATCAAAATTAGTCAATGGGCTAAAATTGGTCAATAGGCTAAAATTGATACTTAAATTTGAAAGTGAGACATAATTACAGAGTTTATAAATTTGCGTTATACTAGAAAATTTGCGTAAAGTTACGAATTTTTTTCATCATTAGGCCATGTGGTTTTAGATAGTTCAGTCAATAAAAAATTTTCTTGCAATTATTGCTTTATAATTATGTGACTCAATTTAATTCCTTTAGATGTAACTCCCTTGGAATCTTAAGCGTGATTGCCAAATCCCCATATTTCAATTCATAATCTCTGTTAGTATTCGTGTTACTGTTCATAGACACTATTCACAAATACTATTCACAGCTTAGCTACAAGTTGTCCACCATCATTTTGATATCAAAGCCTCATGAACCTTAAGCTTTGTTCATTGATTTCTTGAAATATAAACATATAAGGTATTTCAATCAAATTTCACTCTCTTCTAACATAAATTTCATCAAAAATTGCATCACAAATATATGGATTAAACTAATATTGCATTCAATTTCACAATTTTGGCCTATTTTGACAATTTTTAAAGTTTGGGCCAAAATTACATTGGCACGCAAAAGTTTAAATTTAAATTTAAATTACCATAGGCCAATAACTTTTATTTCAATTTTGATCAAAATTAATCAGCGGACTAAAATTAATACTTAAATTTGAAATTGAGACATACTTACAAAGTTCATAAATTTATATTATAATTGAACATTTGCATAAAGTTTTGGATTTTTTCAATCATTAAGCCATGAGTTTTAGATAGTTCAATCAATAAAAAAATTTTCTTGCAATTATTACTTTACAATTATGTGACTTAATTTAATTTCCTTGGATGTAACTCCCTTGGAATCTTAAGAGTGATTCCCAAACCCCCAAATTTCAACCCACAATCTTTGTCATCATTGATTGGCACTATTTGCGTTATTGTTCATAGGCATTATTCACAAGTACTTAGATACAAGTTGTCCAACATCATTTTGTATCAAAGCCTCAAAGATCCTTAAGGTTTGCTGGTTTATTTTCAAATGCGTTAAAAAAGATCATGAAGCAAGCATCACTAACTTGAGTTACATAGGGATTGACTTCATTGGACACGTCCCTCATCTACAACAAGACACAAGGGTTCTTCACCAAGAGAAACTCTATGTTAATTTGAAGAAGTGTTCGTTTATTAGTTCAAGTATTGTGTTTTTGGGTTTTGAGGTGTCTTCTAAAGGTGTTGAAGTTGATCGAAAAGTCAATGCTATTCAAGAATGGCGAATTCCTACTACCTTACACAAAATTCGGACTTTCCATGGCTTGGCAACATTATATAGGTACTTATTAAGAATTTCAGCATTATAATGGTGCCTATTGCCAATTATATGAAGAAGGGATAATTTGTTTGGAAAGAGGCAGCTTCTACAGCCTTCAAATAAATCAAAAAACGAATGATTGAAACTCCTATTTGCAACTGTTTGAAGTAGCTTGTTATGCTTCTCAAGTTGTTATTGGTGGGGTATTAAGTCAAGAAAGTCATCCTATTGCTTATTTTGAAAAACTAAATGAAGCAAAGCGACAGTACTCAACCTATGACAGAAATTCTATGCTATCATTCAAACACTTTGTCATTGGTGTCATTATTTAATTTCCAAGGAGTTTGTTTTGTATTCTGATCATGAAGATCTCAAGTATATCAACTCCCAAAAAAAGTTGAACACTCGCCTTGGGAAATGGGTTGCTTTCTTGCAAGAATGGTTTTTTGGTAATCAAACATAAGGCTGGAATTGAGAATAAGGCAACTAATAAACTTAGCCAAATGATGCCAATCCTTACTTCTGTGGCATTCAAATTGTGGGCTTTGAATTGCTCAAAAAAAAATTATCCAATTTGTAAAGATTTTAGCATAATTTATGCAGATTTTGCAGCTAGAAACAGCATGCTAATTATCCTACTTTGTCTTTACTTGACGGGTATCTCTTTTGAGGGACACATTTATGTGTGCATAATACTTCTCTATGTACAAAGGTATATCAAGAATTACATTCCGGCAGTGCAGCAGATCATTTTGGAAGAGATAAGACCATTTCTATTGTAGTAGATATGTTTTATTGGCCTAACTTGAAGAAAGATGTCGCTAAAGATCTGCTAGGTGTTGGATTTGTCAAATATACAAGAATAAGAAGTAAAATACAGGTTTGTATGCTCCATTACCCATTCCAAATGCTCATTGATATGATATTAGTATGAATTTCGTGCTTGGATTACCTAAAACTGCAAGGGATCATAATTCTATTATTGTGGTGGTTGAGTTATTCTAACATGATATTTTATTCCTTGTCCAAAAACTACCGATGCTATTCATATTGCAAAGCTTTTCTTCAATGAAGTTGTTCAACTTCATAGCTTACATGTAATTATTATTTCTGAACAGGATTCCAAATCTATGAGCTATTTTTAGAAATCTTTATGGTGAATTTTTCTTCATCATTCCCTTCACAAAATGATGCACAAACTGAAGTTGTTAATATAAGTTTGCAAAATCTTCTTCATTGTTGTATTGGTGATCATGTTCGCCATTGGGATTAAATTCTTTCTATCGCAGAATTTGCCTAAAATAGTTTTCTCAATTGTAGTACTAGGAGTAGTCCTAGGGTACTTCCTAGAAAACCAATTGATTTCGTTGCTTTGTCTATTAAAAGTCATTAATATTGATGTTGATGCTTTTGGCAAACACACGCTGTGATATGCACGATGAGATTTGAAGAAAATTTTCCATAAGCAATGAAAGATATAAAATAAAGGCTGATTTGCTGCACCAGTTTGCTGAATTTCTAGAAGGTGACATGGTTATGGTCTGCCTTAGGTCCAAATGGTTTTCCAAAGGTGCTTACAAAAAGCTTCATTCAAGGAAAGTTGGTCCTTTCAAGCGTTAGAAGAAATTTAGCTCAAATGTTTATGTTCGTAAGCTTCCTGATGACGTGAGTATAGGCAATATTTTAAATATTAAAGATCTTGCTTTACACCAACGTCATGATGAAGATGTGCCTAATGATGATGTTGTAGTTCATCTCCCTCCCATATCTCACCTAAAAGAACAAATAGAAAATACTGTTGATTATCAAGTAATTTCTACTAGAAGTTATCATAAATTTCTCATCAGATGGGTGGGTCGTCCACAATCCGATTACACTTGGATAAGAAGAGTTATAAAATCTTGATCTTGCTTATGATAGATTTTATGCTTTTAAATAGAGATCGAGTTTTTCCAAGCTGGGGAAAAATGATGGAGTATGGCAACATGTTTAAAAATGACATGCCAAAAAGGGTTCTAATGTACAAGAGCTTGTTTGGAACATGTTGGATGATAAGAAGGCTGATTGGAAAGTTTATTAAATTTTAGTTGTCCTACGTAGAATTTTAGTTTATTTAGAATAAGGACATTATCATAATTTTTTGTTCCTTTGGATGAAGTTGTCCTTATATGAGTATCTAATTTTATTTTTGAGTCTTATTCTAAATCCTTGTTGATTTAGGAAAGTATTAGTCTTTATTCACTTCACAGATTCGAATCCTTAGGATAAGTCTTCTTTGATGTATTCAAATCCTTAAAGAACTAGATTAAGTCTAGGTCTTATAGTTTTTTTTATAAATATCTAGGTTTGTAATGAGTTTCAGATGGTTAAAACAATAAAAACTTTTCCTAAAACTATTGCTGTAGAATTATGTGACTCAATTAATTCCAAGGGTGTGACTCCCCTGGAATATTGGAAGTGATTCCCAAACTCCCAAATTTCTACCCACAATCTCTGTTATTATTCACTTCCACTATTCACATTACTATCCACATCTATTCACATTATTGTTCAGAAATACTGTTCACCGCTTCCTGTCCTACATCAGAAAGAAACCTTTATGATTAGAGAGAAGTGAAGTAATTGGTGGCAGTTGCAAGATGGTAATTCGTTTAATTGGGACCAAAGGGCAAATGGGGTATATATTTCTAGAAACAGAAACAAATTATTTCAATTTTATAGAGAGATGAAGAAAATAAAAAACTTGGAATTACTGGATTTAGAGAGAAAGAAAAAGTAGGAAAAACCTAGGAAAAAGCGAATAAAGCACTGGAAGCATAAATCACATCAAAAGGGAAAGATAAATCTCCTTTCCTTCTTTTATCAAACGACTGGCAGCCTAGGTATGCCATATGTAGGTGTAATTGACACCATTGTTCTTTAGTAAAAGTGAAAAGGACCTTCTACCAGCTATGCCATAACATTGGCATTATTTGATACCGAAAAACCAAGCTGGGCAGCCATAAGTTTTTTGGTTTTGGTTTGTTTAGCTGTCATAAACATAGTTTCTGTTTCTGCAGTGTTTACCTGCTTGTAAAATGAACTGAAGTGCTTAGCCAGCAAAATGGCAAAGCTCTCTGCTGAAAGCTGCTCCGAACATTCTTTTGCTTTCACATAAACCTGTATTACAATTGAACTTCAAGATCAACACAAATAATAGCCTTTGCGGTTGTTATCCATGGCAAACAGAACTTTGATGAGATTATCCTTCAGTATTTCAAAAATACTTTCTTCTATATGAACATGAACTAATTTATAATTTATAAAGAATGTCTTGGAGTATATCTTGTGTCAATCTGCATGATATTCTATGCCTAGACGTGCTTGAGTAAAGCTACTAGTCCTTGCAAATATTCCAATTTTATTCAATTTTAGATTAATCAAGTTTCAGTAGCCCACTACATTAGACAACGGTGGCAAAAACCAAAAGAAGTTGCGAAAATGACCGCAACAATAATAAACATCGCAAAGACTACCAATCAAGATTTTGTTGAATTAGCAAAAGAGAAAAAAAAAATCTTTAACAAATTAGCAAAAGAGAGCAGAACCCAAATATGAATTTTGTTGAATAAAGGTTTTCTAAAATCTTTAACAAAATCCTACAAGAACCCATTAACATATACTACGACGAAAATTAAATAAAGAAAAAAATGAGTCAGTCTCAATTGAAATAGACAATATAAAATCTAAAACTTACGGTATTCTTCATGGTATCAGTAGCCACAATATCGGAGTTGTCATCGCGGACATAAGCTTCTAGGCAATCAGACAGGAGGGTGATGCTGACGTTCCATTCAACCATGTAGTGAAAGCCATCGCTGCTTCTCCAAACTCTGCTGACTCTCACGCTAGCCTTGCCGTGCCTCTGCTCAAACTTCAATCCATTCAACTCAGCGGCCATAATCGAAACTGATTGCTCCTTCTTTTGAAAAGCATACAAGGCTGACGGAGAGAAAGAGCACTGTTTTATATGAGGCTAACAGCCTGTTTGGATGAGGGCTAAAGAAGGTTAATCGAAGAAAAGGTAAGAGAAGGTAACTAGAGGAAGGTGGGAAAATGATGGGAAACTATATTTGGGAGCAAAGGTAAATATATATTAATTTTACTCTTATTTGGGGACAGAGCAAAGGGAAGTGGAAGGTGATATATAGCCTATTTGAGAGCAAAGATAAATAAAAAAGATTAAATACTAAAAGTACTCCGATAACTTTATAACCTAATATATATATATATATATATATATATATATATATATATATATATTCTTAAAATAACTCTAATTATCAAAAATTTCTAAAATTATATTTCGGATTTTGCAAAATACTTTATCCTTCTTTCAAAAATAGATTTTCTCTTTGCCCCCACCTTGATAGCAATTTGTAACTACCGCTAGAAATCAATTACTACCCTTATAATTTTGAGTAACTGGTATTATCAAATTAGTCACCACCCTTACAATTTGTAATTATAGCTATAATCAATCGTCACCCTTATAATTTTGAGTAATTAGAGTTACTAAATTAATCACCACCCTTACAATTTGTAACTACAACTATAAATCAAGCACCACCCTTTTATCCCTCTTTTCTCCCTCTTTTATATATATATATATATATATATATATATATATAACAAATTATGAAAACGAGAAACTAGAATTTTTCCAAAATAGCATTTAATATAATAATAATAAATTAAATAACACAATTATACTAGCAATGTTTGCCAGTACAAAATTCCTAAGAGTTAACTAAATGCATACTTCCTAATAATAGATAGAATAATAGAGTTCATAGTTAAAAGTGCATAAATCTTTCTAATACATTAATATGAAACTAAGGAAAGGTAAGGAGGTAAATATGTATTTAATAAATTATGTGTAGAGAAATATATATAAATGATAGGTAAATCCGTATTTAACAAATTATGTGCAGTGAAATTAATATTTTTCTAAAATAACATTTCATATAATATTAAATTAAAAAAACATAATTGTACTAGCAATGTTTGCTAGTACAAAATTACTAAGAGTTAACTAAATGCATACTCCTAATAATAGTTAGAATAATACAGTTCATAATTAAAGATATACAAGTCTTTCTAATACATTAACATGAAACTAATTATTTGGTCCATCAACTTCATTAATCATTTGCATCAACAAATTTTTGTGGCATTCCCATAGACATCCAAGAAGAGCTCTCAGCATTTCTAGTTTATGAACTAGCTAAAGGTAACATATATAACAACTTTCTTCATCAACATTCAAATCAACCAATAACTCCTCACTTCATTTTCTAGAATTAGAAGTGTGCTAGCTTTAACCAGTTCAGTTATTGAATTTGCAATAGCTTGAGCAATATTATCAAGTCCCTCTTTCAAAGCTGAATCAATTTTAGATTTCTTGATACATTTAAACTCTAAATATGCTTCAGCTTGAGAGTTTATTTGTGATCTTATAGTTGGCTTATGATCACGAGTTGGAACATTTTGGATATTCTCCTCATTTGCATCAAAAATTTTCAAAATTACATCATTTTGAGATATCATCAAATCAATGCCATCAATTGTATCAACTGAAGAATCAATATCGTTCTCTTCAACAATACTAGCCTTTCGCCTCCTCATTTATGCTATAGTATCAATTTGTCGTCCAGTTGCTCTATCTTTCCCATAAAACTAACATAAGTTATCAAAATTTCGCCTTTGTTTCTATTTCCATTCAGCAGCTTCAGGTTTCACTTTTAATTTGTAGACATAAAAAGTAAAAATACATTAGAATATGAACATATTATTTTAAAAATTAAATAATTAATAAGCACCACAATTAATTGTTGCCAAACTTCGGGTTCAGCAATGATCATTTCAATGATAACATCCCATCCAAATCCACTCATGTCATTTTTCATAACATGGAAAACAAAAGCTTTTTAATGTGTTTCATGCAATTTTGGATTTTGTCCATATCAATGGGTTTGTTAGGAAATTTTTTCCTCAATTCCTTCAAAATATTTTCAAATGCATATGTAGTAAAATATTCACCAACTCTTTGGCCCAACACATGTTGATGCAAATATGCATCCACAATAGCATCATCCATGGGTTTAGATCAAGAACATTGGCTACTACCTTTACTTGCATGTCCAATATCTGAATCCTTTTTTTTTATAGGCATCCTTTAAACAAAAATAATAAAGCATTGAAATAAATATAAGTTATTTATTTATTGTTAAAAAAATTAATAAATAAACAAGACAAAAAATGCTATAAGTACTGTAAAACATTATAAATGTGAAGATTACAATTCAAAAAGTAAATAGAGTTAAGCATTACAAATATTGAAATACATAATCATAAGAAAAAAAAAATCAAATAATGTAATCAATCGCCATAGATGCAGCTATGGAATCCCTAATCAATTTTCCTCTAATATCTCCTCATCATCATCTTTATTATTTTGATATATTTCTTGTGTGGCATTAATATTCGTAAGTTTAGCATCAACCTCATCAAGTATTTGCTTATTTGGATCCATACTCATCAAATAGTTGTACAAAATACAACAAACCATGATAATTTCTTTTTGAGTTTCAACACCATAATTAGGTCCTGTTAAACTCGCAATAATGGAAAATCGCTTGTTAAGTACACCAAAATCACATTCAATTGCATTTCACAAAGAAAAATGTCGAAGATTAAATAACTTGCATGCATTCCATGGTGGATTTAGTGAATACTCTTTCAAGTGCTAGCATTCTCCTCTATAAGGTGTAATAAGTCCAATTTTCAACATGAATCCAACATCAACAAAATAGTATTTTCCTAAAAGAAGTTACATTTGTCATTAAATTACATCTAACACATGATTTTTATTTTTATGTAATTAAAATGGTATAATACCTTATGGAATTGTAAGAGGACATTCTCTAATTAATGCATTTTTCAATATTCTTGTGTTAGATGTTGTCCCTTCCCATCCAAGTAAGACATATGTGAACTTCAAATCAAATGTACAATAGCCAAAACATTTTGCGTTGGATAATCTTTTCTACCATGATACTTAGGAGCTTCAATAGGAGAAACTTTCATACGAATATGTGTTCCATCAATAGCTCCAACACAATTATGGTATTATATTTATTATTAAGTATTATTAATCATATATATGTGTACATACATTTAAATATAAAAGCTAAAATAAGAAATTTTTTTCACCATAAAGTATGGATAAAATCGATTACTGTTAAATATTTCTAAAGGAACTTAAGACCCAACAGGTTGTTTGAGAAATTCGTCCTCCACCTCTATTATAGTTCTTAAAACAATATGAAAATAATGACTAATTATCTCTCCAGATCGATAAAAGAAAAAACCAAGTTCATGATTATTGGCATTATGTCCTAAGAAGTAAAGTGCTTTTGCCACTTGTTCTTTTTCACTTACTCGTAATGTCAATCAAAGACCACCTTCTTTAACTAAAAGATCACACAGTCCTATAAAAACCGCATGACCCATTCTTATAATGCTACGACCATGATCAGTTGCAATCTTACTTAACAATTCTGACCTCACATTTTCTCCTTCCAATCTCACAGCATGACTAACTCTGCTACTAAGTTCACGCCTTTGCAATCCAAATCAATATGCAATGATGCAAACAACCTTTGCTACTGATAAATGATGTATGCGCTGCAATTTAAAAAATGTATTTTCTTCAATATTTTGGCTACCCATCTACAATTAAATCACAATAAAATAAAAATATGGGTAATAAGTATAACATTCACTTCATATACAAAAAATAAAAATAATATTTAGAAAATAAAAATGAAAGTTATTGTTTGACATTTTGGAAAAAATATAAAGCCTAATCTTATAAAATAAAAATCTAAGCATGTTATATTATAAAATATACATAAAAAAAATTGCAATTCCTATTCAATATCATGTGAGTATAGTGTACATAAAATATTTGGTCTCAATTCTTATTTGGCAAATTGCAATTTTCATTTCAATATCATGCGAAAATTCAAACTAATGTAATTTTTTTTTCTTTATCAAGGTACCACAATTAAATTTATGTGACTAAATATTTAATATTTAATTTGGTATTTTAATGATAAACATGCAATATAATTAACTAAAAATGTAGATTAATTTTTTTTATCTACAAATTATCATGAATATTAGTAAAATGCATCCATTCATTTATAATTAAGACATAAATATAAAAATTTAGAAAAAAAAATCAAGAAGTACTAACTTATAGGAAAGAAGCAAAAAATAGAGAAAAACACTCCAAGAACGACAACCAAGAGAGAGCACTAATGAAAACAAATGAAGTTTATAGGGTTTTGGGCTTTTATAATAAGGGAAATTTAGAATTTGCAATTTTAAGTAAGGATAAAACTAGAAAGATTTTTTTTTATTTTTATCTAACATTCTACTTCCCCTTCTTTACGTCCTAATTTGGAGTGTAAGAAAAGTGACCCAACTTTTGGTATGTAAGGGGAAAGCTTCTCCTTCCTTTCCCATTCATTTTAATAACTTGCTTCTTTCCAAACAAGGTTATAAATTTATCCTTCCTTTACTTACCCTTTTTTTCCTTGCCCTTCATTTCCCTTCCTTACCCTCAATCCAAACAACCTATAAGGAATTTCATAACAATATTAATGCTTAAAATTAAAATTCTCAACAATTTTTTTTGTTATGATAATATTATAGTATTGTGATAATGTTGGATGTTTATGCTTATCTCAATAGCTAGAGTTTCTTATGAGATAGACTCTACTTCTATTTCTATCTGTATGATTATTGACATTATAGATAAGTGTTGCGATGAACGAAACGATACACGAAAAAATTATTCTATGTTCTATTTTTTGTTCTCTATTTACTTTTTTTATTGTTTCGTTCTGTTAATTACACATTATCAGCGCCACTTAGTTTTACATTGGGCTACTTATAAGACGTTATTACGTCATTTTCTTGATAATATTTTGTTTGAATTCACATGCAAAATTATACACATGGCTTGCTTATGTAAATCTTACAATTAACTAGAACATGCGACCATGTGTACACCATGTAATGATTATTTATCTATATTGTGTGTGAATTCCACATATTCTCTTTAGCCCTTTTATTTGTATGGAAGTATCAGATAGTTGGAACCAATGTCTTTTATTTCTTATTTTGTGAGGTGTTGGTAACCATGAAAATTTAGCCTACTATTTTATTGTTTTAATCCTTTTGAACATGGTTTATAGCATTCTCATTTTAATATAAATGAAGAAACTTTTTTCAAAAAAATATGTGAAAATAAAAAGAAGGGAAATAATGATAAAGAAAATAAATTGAATCCCTACACATGAACATTATATCTTATGCACTTGCATGTGTTTATAATGTTGTTTGAAAGGAAATTTAAGTTTGTTTGATATAAAAGCATGAGGTGTAAATATTGTTCTACTAAGTCTTGTTTTACTATTATTGTCTGGTTGATACTTCTAGCATTAAATATTTACATGATTTGAGTTCAAAGTGCACAGGGGGTATATGGGTTAAAGTTTTTGCTTGTTCTTTATATATATTGACACATACCATGATTTTATAATTCTAAATAATTGTAATTTATTTTTAATATAAATAATAATGACTTGCAATTTTTTGTGTCCAATTATAAATATAATTTTGATTTGTTAATGGTTTTTATTATGATATACGAAAACATTATGATGTTAATTGAAGAACTTGTATTTTAAATTCTAGTTTCTCAATAACTAGTATATATATAGTTCTTGAAGAACTTGTGTTCCCATAGAATTAAATAAATTAATATAGTTTTTAAAGGACTTATATTCTCTATAGTTCTAGAAAAACTAATTAAATAAAGTATACAAAGAATTGCTATCCTAAGTTCCTAAAGAACTAAGCATCCAAATTCTTCAAAAAATAAACTAGTATCCCAATTTATTAAAGAATTAACATCCTACATTCCTAAAGAACTAAATATATTATCTATATGTCTTTTAAAGATTGATTCAATTATAATCATTTTAACATATGACTTATATTTGAATAGACAATATCAAATTTGACGAAATTTGAATTTGTGGCCCTTGAAATCGCGGGCAAGAATTATTTGTCATGGATACTAGATGTCGAACTACATTTGGATGTTATGGATCTTGGAAACACAATCAAAGATGGCAATATAAATACCTAATGATTATATGAATTTCTTTAGGCATTTGGTTTGTTTTATTTTTCAAATCTAAACATTTCGTTTGAAAATTGAGTAATTCATCCGATTGAAATAATTTATATTTAGTTTTTATATATGATATATTAATTCAATTTTGATATAGAATTTATGTTGATTTATTATTATTTTTACGTTTCTTATAAATATATTTTTATTTGTATGAAGATGTTATGGATCCTACTCTATTATTAGTAGGATTTAAAATAAGGGATGCAGACTTGTGTCTTCCAAAAAGTGCAACTACGCACACCATATTAAAGGATGAGAAATACTTTTCTTATTTAACAATGGGAAAAACTTATGTTAGTACAATATTTGGTAGTAAAAAAATAATTGAAGGCTCCAAAAGAGCAAATGTAATACAACCTGAAGGGACACATCTCTTTATTAAAGATGCAATATTCTCTCTCAAATCTCATAGAAATTTATTAAGCTTTAAAGATATTCATGGAAATGGATATCACATTGCGACAATAAATATGGAAAACATAGAATATCTTCATATCACAACTTTTGATAAAAAAAATGTGTATTAGAGAAATTTTTTGCTTTCTCTTCTAGTTTATATTACACACAAATGCGTGTAATTGAAACAAATGTGGTAGTACACTAGAAGTTTATAGACCCAAACCCTTTGTTTATTTGGCATAATCGACTGGGCCATCTTGGATCGACAATGATGTGAAAAATTATTAAGAGCTCACATGGTCATCCATTAAAGAACCAGAATATTATTCAAACTAATGAATTTCATGTTCGGCTTGCTCTCAAGGAAAGTTAATGATTAGGCTAACACCAAGCAAAATTTAAAATGAATCATCTACATTTCTAGAACGTATACAAGAAGATATTTATGGACCAATTCATCCACCATGTGGACCATTTAAATATTTTATGGTGTTGATAGATACATCAACAAGATGCCCACATGTATGTTTATTATTAACTCAAAATATGGCATTTGCAAGATTACTTGCTCAAATAATTCGATTAAGAGCACAATTTTCAAATTATGCCATTAAAATAATTTGTCTTACTAATGTTGGTGAATTTACATCCAAGGCCTTCAATGATTATTGCATGTCAATTGGAATAACTATAAAGCAACCTTTTGCTCATGCTCATACTCAAAATGGTCTAGTAAAATCTTTTATTAAATGACTTTAATTAATAGTTAGATCATTACTTATGAGAACAAATCTCTTTATCTTCATTTGGGGGCATGTAATTTTACATGCAACAATTCTTATATGCATTAAGCCAACTAGTTATCATAAATTTTCACCTTTATAGTTAGTTTTTGGCTAAAACCCAAATATTTCTCATTTGAGAGTTTTTGGACCTCACAAATTGTACAAAAATAGGATCTTAGAGGAGATTGGGAATATATATTGGATATTGTAAGACTAGGTTGGTCAAACCTTAGTTAAAACTCTTCTTTGATCTTGACAATATAGATTAATACATTCTAACATCTTTTTTAAGTGTTGATTTTGCAGTTTTTTAAGATAGGTATGTATTGAAAGTTGGATGGAAGTCCGAGTCTCTAGGTTTATGAAAGATATCCTACTTTGCGGCTAAGGACTTCAAATTTGCGATCACAACCTTACATCATGAATGGATGGCTTTGGTCCAGAAAGATTTGCGAAGAAAATCATTGTTGTGACCTAGGTAAGAAGCAATGAAGACTAAACAAACGGATTCGCAATGGGCATCGCATTGGGAATCACAATCGAGACTTTTACAGTTATTTACAGGGAACTGAGTCCACAACTAGAGCTTGCCAGGGGCCCAAGATAACTGTTAACATATCAAAATTTGCAAGGGTGAAATGGCCTTTAAGACCGCGACCGATTGAAGCAATTTCTACTTATCAAACAGAAGGATTCACGATGTCGTCGCGTCAAAGAAAAAATTAAATCATGACCGCGACTTTTGGTTGGTTGAAAGAACACAACGACTATTTTTCCTGAAATACAAAGAGTAACATGTCATGTGGATAAGTTGTTAGATACAAATGAGGTTCTCTATAGCAATTTAAACTTTTTTAGTGTAAGATAGAAAATCGCAACCGCGACTTGCTAGTCACAATCACGAAATAAGTCTGATAGACATTTAATGCAAGATTTGCCTACATTACCTTAGAGATTTAGACATAGTTTCTTAGCAATGTCTCTTTGGTGGTTGTGGCCTATAAATACTCCACCATACAAACATTAATGCAAGAGAATAACATATAATATACCCAAAATCTTGCAATTTTGTTTCTCAGCCTTAATTTTTTATATGTGAATTATTATTGTTGGATGTAAGCATTAAACATCATTGTAATTAGGATTGAGAGTTATCATAGCTATAAAAACTCTTATAATAGGTTAAGTGTGAGCCTTTAGGAAACACTTGAGAGGTTTTTGTGTGAACCTTAAAACATAAGTTGTAAGGTTTTGTGTGAGCCATAAAACACAAAGTGTACAAGTTTGGTGTGAGCTTGAAAACACCATTTAGTGTTATTGGAACACCTAATTGTGGGGAATTAGGGAGTGGATGTAAGGTTCATTAACACTCGAATTACTATAAAACATTGTGTGCTCACTTCTTCTCCTACTTCTTCAATTTACATATTCTTGACCTTTCCTATAAATTTTTAAAATCCTCAACAATTCAACCCCCTTCTTGGTGCTCAAGGGCCAACAAGTGGTATCAGCTAGGTTTAAATGAAACCCTTAATTGAGTGAGTAAAGATAAATGGCACGAGAAGGAATCCACACCCATCTCAAGCCTTACTTCAATAGATCTGACTATATGCATTGGAAGTGTAGGATGGAGATATATCTGGACAACGATGTGATGGATCTTTGGGATATTGTGGAAAAAGAGTGGAAGTCTCCTACTAAGGTGATTGATAAAAGTTAAGAATTAATCCTAAGAAATGAATAAGAGGAACAAAAGAGCAATAATAATTCTTCTTAGTTCTTTATCAAGGGAAGAAATAGAAAGAGTACAACATTGTCTCATAGCCTATGAAATTTGAAAGGCTTTGGAGAATTACCATGAAGACATAACCTCGGTGAAATCCAATAAATTAGAGATGTATGTGACTGAATGAGAGCTTTTTATGATGAAAGACAACGAAAGCATCGCCGATATGACGAATAAGCTCTTATCCATCGTCACAAACATGAAGAAATTTAGAAGAGTACTTACTAATCATGAGGTAAATGCCAAAATACTTAAATCCTTACCTCTTGAGAAGTTTGGTGCCAAGGTACGTGGTATTTAAGAGTCAAATCCTGAAATTGGAAAAGTGCCAACAAATGCCTTCATAGGCAAACTTCTTACTCATGAGCTAGCCTTGAAAAAAATGAGGAGATGAAAAATATGAGAGGGCAAGGGGACAAGCATGACAAAATAGAGAAGAATACCTTAGATCTCAAATTCTTAGCCAAGGACAAAAAAGTAGGGACTGTCTCAAGTTATAATGATAATGAAAAAAAGAGGAAGAGCTATCCATGCTTTATAGAAGGACCAAGGAGCTAATAAAAAGAGGAAAAGATAAAAGAAATTTCAAGAAGGAATCTCTCAAACTTAAAGAAAAAAAAGAATGAAGTAACATGCTATGAGTGTGGCGAGTAAGGCCACATCAAGTATGACTGCCCCAAGCTGAAAAAGCAAAACCAACAAAGAAAGAAGAAAATCTTCAAAGCCACTTAGGATGGCAGCTCTAATGAGGAGGATGAAGATAAGGAAATGGCAAACCTTTGTTTCATGGCACAAGAAGACTTTTCTAATGAGGTAAATTTTTCACCCCACTCAAGTGAAAAATTATGATGCATTTGATGATGTAGATGATGAGCTCTTAAAAGCTCTCACCTTGAGATGTGACAAATATAAGTCACAAATGAAAACTTAGAAAAAGAAATGCTCAAAACTAAAAAATGTGTTTAACTCATTAAATGAGCTTGTAAGTGTGTTGAGGACTTCAAATGAAGAACTCTAAAAAACTGTTGAAAGTCTTACTAGAACCTTTTCTTCTCTAAACTTTTTGAGAAAGGAAAATGATACCTTAAAAAGATAGGTAATAGAGCTTAGACATTTTATTTCTAAGTTTCACAAAGGGATGGAAACCTTAGATACATTAATTGTATCTTAAAGATCTCCCTTAGTAAGACATGGTCTAGGCTTCAATGAAGCCTCCTCATCATTTACAACCCATCTCACTACTTTTATTAAAGCTTTAGCACTTTAAACATCTAGTATTGAGGTAATTGAGAGGAAAAGTGCTCATAGCACTAAACCATCCATGCCCAATGGCAAGGGAAAGGCACCTCAAGGCTCAAAGCCTAAGCCTAAAAAGGCTAATTACGTATTCATTTACACTAACAAGCATGTTTGTTGGACTAGGGTAGTTAATCCTATGTCTTGGGCCTCTTTTGATCTTGACAAAGAGGATTGATCATTTTTAATGTTTCTATTTAGTATTGTTTTGCAGTTTTTATGTAAGTCTTTAAGTTAGAAGTTAGATAGAAATCTTAGTCATCAAAGAATGTGAAGTAACTTCTAAATTGCCACCGCAATCTAAGATTCCTGACCGCGATCCATTAGAAGACTTACTAAAAGATCAGACAGATGAAATCGATGAGTCATTCTCGGCCGCGACTCACCCAAAGGAAGAACTCTAAAAGTGACAAATGAATTCGCGGTGTAAAGCTTGCTTCAGTTGCGACTGTGAATTTCGAAGTAACTCAAGATGCAATCAAGTCCGCAATCACAGCTTGACAAGTGTTCCAGGTAACCGTTGAAAGTCAAAAATCGCGATGGAAACTTGTTGATAGTGACTACGAACCCAAAAGAAAAAGATGAACACTTTTGGCAGAGGAATTCGCATTCAGAGTCGCATCCTGTATAAGATAAATCACGACCGCTACTTTTGAGAGCAGGTGAAAGACAACAACTATATTTTTCTAGTAAACTAAATAGAAGCTGCCACGTGGACTAGTTGTTAGACACAAATAGGATTTTCCTTATAGAATTTGGAATTCACGATAGTGAATAAGTAGTAACGACTGCGAATCATGACTGTCAAGCATTTAATACGAAAATTGTCTAACACATTTTGATGATTTTGTACTAGTTTTATTGCAATGTTTCTTTGGTGGGTAGAGGCTATAAATACCTCACCAAATAGATGTAAATGCAAGAGAATTAATAACTTTATATCCAAACTCTTGTAATTTTGCTACTTACTCTTTTCTATTCTTTAAGTCATTGTTGGGTGTGAGCACAAACACCAAGTGTAATAGGTTATAGTGTGAGCTTGTTAAAATACTAAGAGAGGTTATTGGGTGAGCCTGTTAAAACACAAGTTGTAAAGGTTATTGTGCAAACCTAAAAACACAAATGTATATGTTATTGTGTGAGCCTTCAAAACATAAGTGTAAAAGTTTAGTATAAGCTTGAAAACACCTTTGAAAGATAGTGGAATACCCAATTTCGAAGAATTGGGGAGTGGAGGTAGGGTCGATTATACCCAAACCACTATAAATCTTGTCTTTCCTCTCATCTCATTTATCATATCTCTTTCTAATTTTAATTTTTTATACACCAATTCAACCCTCTCTTCTTAGTGCCTAGGGCCAACAAGTGGTATCAGAGCCTCACTTCACAATCAAACCTTCATTGGGTGCAAAGATCATGGCACAAGAGGGAATCCACTCACAACTCAAGCCATACTTTGATGGAATAGACTATACTCATTGGAAGTATAGGATGGAGATCTATCTTGACATAGATATGATGGACCTTTAGGATGTAGTCATCAAGGAATAGAAGCCACCCACCAGAGTTATGGATGGTAATGAAGAATTAATCCCAAGGGATGAATGGGTTGAAGCACGCCAAAGATCAAATGGCAAGAGCAAGAGAACAATGATCATTCTTCTAAGCTCACTCTCTAGAGAAGAGATTGGAAGAGTGCAACACTGTCAAACAACTAATGTCATTTGGAAGACTCTAGAGAACTATCATGAAGGCACAACTCTAGTCAAATTAAGTCGTTTGGAGATGTATATCACCAAATGGGAACTCTTTATGATGAAGGACCATAAGAGCATCACAAAAATGACAAATAGGCTCTTGTCCATTTCACCAACATGAAGAAATTTAGAAGAACTTTTACTATATATGAGGTAAACATAAAAATCCTTAAAACTCTTTTTCTAGATAAATTTAGTGCTAGAGTTTGCAGCATATAAGAGTCAAATCTAGAGATTAGAAAGGTTTCAACCGATGTGTTGATAGGCAAACTCTTAACTCATGAGTTGGCCTTACAAAAAGATGAACAAATGAAGAAGCTAAGAGGCCAAGAAGACAAACTAGAGAAAGAAAGAAAAACCATGGCTTTTAAAGCTTCAATAAAAGAGAAGGTGGTAGAGATCACCTCAAGTGATAAAGAAAGTGACAAGGAAAAGGATGAACTAGCAATGCTCTCAAGGAGGACAAAGAAGTTGATCAAGAAAAGAAAGGAAAGAAAAGGCTTCAAGAAGACAACTCATAATCCAAAAGAGAAATCCAACGAAGTCACTTTATTATGAATGTGGCAAGCAAGGCCACATCAAGTATGAATGTCCCAAATTAAAAAAGAAGGAGAGATGGGACAATGAGAAGAAGAAAAGTTTTCCAGCCACTTGGGATGATAGCTAAAGTGAAAAAGAAGAAGAATGAGAGGTTGCCAACATATGCTTCATGGCACAAAAAGATTTTTCAAATGAAGTAAGTACTTCTTTTCATTCTAATTCTGATTTTGAATTTGATGGGATAAATGAAGAGCTTATAGAGGCTCTAACCATGAGATGTGACAAGTACAAGTCACAAGTGAAAACTTATAAGAAAAGGTGCTCAAAATTAAAAGATGAATACAAGACTTTTAGTGATCTTGTAAATGAGTTGAGGACTTCTAATGAAGAACTCAAAAATTTAGTAGAAAGACTTTCCACTTTATCTTCTTCTATGGCTTCATTAAGAAAGCAGAATGACACTCTTAAAGGAGAAGTCATTGAGCTTAGAAGCTCAATCTCTAAGTTTCATAAAGAAAAAGAAGCCTTAAACACATTAATTGTGTCACAAAGACCACCACTAGTTAGACATAGTTTAGGCTTCAATAGAGCCTCCTCATCATCTCAAACTACATTTGTTAGGGCTTCACAACCTCAAACCTCAAGCATTGAGGTAATTGGAAAGAAAAGTGCTCCTAGTGCTAAGCCTTCTAAGCTTAAAGGCAAAAAGAAGGCTCCCCAAAGCTTTAGAGCCAAGACTTAAAGAGCTAACCATGCCTACATTTACAACAAAAAGCATGGTCATTCTCATAAAAAATTTTCTACTCTTACTCATCATATATGCACATGCATGCATTCATATGAATAAGGTATTAGAAGGCCCCCTACTCATACTAAATATGTGCATAGGAGAAAAACTCACAAGTTTAAACTCCAATACAATTATTGCATGAAATATGGGCTTGTCAACATTCATTGTTTCATTAGGAAGGCTCACCACAAATTAGAAGACATTTCAAACTCTAACCCCTTAGGACCCAAGTATGCTTGGGTACCTAAGAAAAGGTAACTCATTTTTTTTATATAGGGGAATATGGCAACTACCAAATTAAGCAATTAGCATATGAATAGTAGATATTCCAAGCACATGGCTGGAAATAGAAAGCTATTCACGACATTTAAAGAAAAGGAGGGTGGAGATGTTACATTTGGTAACACTGCTAATGGTAAGGTAATTGGCATTAGAACCATTGGTAAGAATGGATGTTCTTTAATTGATAATGTTTTTTTTGTTAGTGGCTTACAACATAATTTGTTAAGTGTAAATCAATTGTGTGATAAAGGCAATAAGGTCACCTTTGATCCTAGAGAATGCTGAGTCACCACTTTAGTGGATGATGAAGTTATTTTCAAGGGTGAAAGGAAAGGCAATACCTAACCAATCTTTTAAGTGTCTTATGTCTTTGAGTAATGAAGCTTGGTTGTGGCATAAAAGGCTTAAACATGCAAGCATGGATCTTCTTCAAAGCCTATCCAAAGGAAAGTTAGTGGAAGGGCTTCCCAAGCTAAATTTCTCCAAGGATAAGACATGTGGTCCATGCCAAATGGGAAAGCAACACCATGCCTCTTATAAGGCAAAAAATGTTGTAAGTACATTTAGACCACTTCAACTTATCCATATGGACTTAATAAGACCTACTAGAAGTGCTAGCTTGGGTGGAAAACATTATCCATTGGTCCTTGTTGATGATTACTCTAGGTTCACATGGGTATCCTTTCTAGCTCATAAGAATGATTAATTTAATGCTTTCAAAAGTTTTGCAAAAAGAGTTCAAAATGAAAAAGGTTACTTCATATCTTCTATTAGAAATGACCATGGAATGGATTCAAAATGAATCATTTGAAAATTATTGTTTGGAGAATGGAGTTTTTCATAATTTTTCAACTCCTAGAACACCACAACAAAATGGTGTTGTAGAGAGAAAAAATAGAACTTTGGTGGAAATGGCTAGGATAATGCTCAATGAGTATTCCTTACTAAATTACTTTAGGGCCGAAGCCATTAATACCTCATGTTATATTGCAAATAGAGTTTTCAAAAGACCCATTCTTAATAAAACTTCTTATGAGCTTTGGAATGGTAGAAAACCTAAAATTTAATACCTAAGAGTATTTGGATGTAAGTGTTATATTTTGAACACCAAGGATAATCTTGTGAAATTTGATTCCAAAACAAATGAAGGAATCTTCTTAGGTTATTCCACCACAAGTAAAGCATATAAAGTCTTTAACAAAAGTACAATGGTAGTTGAAGAATTTATGAATGTTGTTTTTGATAAATCTAGTAAACTTGATCTTGGAAAAGGTATTTTTGTTGATAATCTTGTAGGTGATCTTGAAAAGTTGGAATTAGATGATTCTACAAGGAGAGTTGATAAAGGAAAGAAAGAAGGTGATTCATCAAGAGTAGATGAAAACCAACGTCAACATCAATAAGAAAATGAGCCAAGATAAGATCTACCCAAAGATTGGAGATTCTCCAAGTATCACCCCAAGGACTTAATCATTGGTGATACTTCTAAGGGTGTAAGTACTAGATCTCAACTCTTAGATAATAATCTTGCATTTGTTTCTCAACTTGAGCTAAAGTCAATTGATGAGGCTCTTGATGATAAGAGTTGGGTACTTGCTATACAAGAAGAACTAAATCAATTTGAAAGAAATAAGGTATGGGAACTTGTCCGTAGGACTAAGGAACACCCAATTATAGGTTGTAAGTGGGTGTTTAGGAACAAGTTAGCTAAACAAGGTCTCATTACTAGAAATAATGCTAGATTGGTTGCCAAAGGGTACAACCAAAAGGAAGGAATATATTATGATGATACCTTTGTCCCCGTTGCAAGATTAAAGACCATTAGGATTCTCTTAGCTTTTACATGTCATATAAATTTTAAACTTTTCAAATGGATGTGAAAAGTGCCTTTTTGAATGGCATCATAGAGAAGGAAGTCTATGTTGAACAACCTCCTGGTTTTGAGTCTCATTATTTTCCAAACCATGTTTTCAAATTGAACAAAGCCTTCTATGGATTGAAATAAGCTCCAAGAGCTTGGTATGAAAGGCTTAGTTCATTTCTATTGAAAAATGATTTTGAGAAAGGGAAGGTGGACACCACACTTTTTATCAAAAAACACAAGCATGATACATTAATCGTTCAAATCTATATTGATGATATTATCTTTGGTACTACTAATGAATCTCTTTGTAAGGATTTTACTAAGTGTATGACTAGGGAATTGAAATGAACATGATGGGAGAGCTTAAATTCTTTCTCGGTCTATAAATCAAGCAATCCAAGGAAGGGATCTTTATTAACCAAGCCAAGTATACAAAGGAAATGCTAAAGAAATTCAAAATGGATGGTTGCAAAGTAGCTAAAACTCCAATGAGCAGTACCATTAAATTAGATAAGGATGAATAGGGTAAAGAGGTAGATGAAAAGAGATATTGAGGTATGATTAGATCTCTACTTTATCTTACTGCTTCTAGACCAGATATCATGTTTAGTGTTTGCATGTGTGCTAGGTTTCAATCCTCCCCTAGAGAATCTCATTTGAATGCTATTAAAAGGATCTTTAAGTATTTACATGGCATAACACACTTAGGGTTATGGTATCCTAGGGATTCTTCATTTAGTCTCATAGGGTATTCGGATGCGGATTATGTGGGTAGCTTGTTAGATAGAAAAAGCACTTCCGAGACTTGCCAATTCATACGTGAATGCCTAGTTTCGTGGTTCAGTAAAAATCAAGTATCGGTTGCCTTATCTACCGCGAAAGCCGAGTATGTGGCGGCGGGTTATTGTTGCACCCAAGTTCTTTGGATGAAACAATAATTGAAGGATTTTGGCAAAGTAGTTGATCACATTCCCATCAAATGTGATAACACAAGTGCTATTAATCTCTCTAAAAATCCCATCCAACACTCTTAGCATAAGCACATAGATATTAGACATCATTTTCTTAGAGATCATGTGCAAAAGGGTGATGTTGTATTAGAATTTATTGACATAAATCATCAACTTGCAGATATTTTCACTAAACCTCTAAATGAAGAAAGGATGAACTTCATTAAGAGATAATTGGGAATGCTTTATGGAAGTTCCCTAAAATGAAAATTTTGATCCTATGATTGATTGTTATGTATGTTATGCATGAGTGATGATTGTATGAATAGGTTTATTATTTATTTCTAGTGGATCACATGTTTTCAAAATTTTCTCATACTTATCCTTGCTGACTCATAATTTGGGGTCGCTATTTCTTCTTCACAATCGCAAATTACAAGTCAATTTCACTCGACTATTAAGTGTCAATTCGTGATTACGAAAATTGCTCTCTACTGCAAATTTTAGTCAATTTTTCAAAAATATGACCGTTGACGCTACTTTTCTAGAGGAAAATTTGTCTGTTACTCACATTTTCTAGAATTTATGGTCGCAACTTCTAATTTTGCGAACACGAATTAGAGTAACCGCCTAGGCAATTAAATGATTTGATTGTCAACCATTTCCTCTCTTCATTTAATTCATTTTTAGTCATTTATGACCATTTTTGCACTCCTTTAAACCTATAAATACCCCCTTCAATAGTGTTTTCATCACTTCTCTTCCAAACACTTCTTCTCTCTTAAAAAATCTCTCATGCTTTCTTCCTCTTTCTTGTTATGGCTCTCAAGAAATTCTCCAAGACTGATAAAGGCAAGGCAGTGGCTCAGCCCTCTGTACCTCCTGCCCTCCATCTCGTGAAGGGAATCACCAAGGAGGAAAAGGAGAGATTCAAGGCTAATTCCTTCAAAGTGATTTTGCCGAACAAAATTCCATCGACTTTCATGTTAGAGACATTAGGCATCAATGCGAAGATTCGCGCCTTTCTTTCCAATCTGGGCAGGAACGAATTCATCTTTCGAGATGAACCAGGATACGAGAAGGTTGTACGTGAGTTCATGTGCACTGCGCAACTAAGCCGAAAATCTGATTCGAGAGCTGGCCAATATGGGTTAGAGTTTCGAGCCTTCGGTGACCCTTTCTACATCACCTTCAACCAATTATCCTCCCTTTTTAACCTACAAGTCGGAGAACACATCCCTTTCATCATCTCCGCACTCGACGTCATCCTCTATGAATTTTGGTCAGAGATATCCATCGAAACCAAACATGACCCCCGCTCCTCCTTATCCAAACACATCAAAACCCTACCCCTGTGGATCCTTCATTGCATCATCATCTTTTCTATCAATATAAGAGGTGATGGTAACGAGAAGGTTTCACAAAAGGACTTGGCATTCTTATTTTGCCTTGTCAAGAACCAACCTATCCAAACCAGTCGTTACCTTGTGGATCAATTGATCCATATGAGTACAAAACCTAAAGGCCAATTTCTTTTACCTTTCCACATTACAGTCATCTATCGCTTTATTAGAGCACTTGATGAGGAGAAAGAGAAATTCCTCACTAAGAAGCTTCTTTCCTTTCAAAACTTCCTCGACCTAACCTATCTCATCAATGCCAAGGCAATTTATCCTGACACATACATCTATACCCTTGGTACCATAGGTGCGAAAAAGATGGAAACCTCTCAAGCTTCCAAGCGAAAGAGGCTTGAAATTGAAGAAGGCAACATTCAAGTCCCTCATCCTCAATTGAAACCAAAGCACAAGTTATCTCTTGCCACCATTGATTGCAAGTTGGATAAGCTTATGAGGATGATAAAGAGAAGGTTCCTCTTCCTTTCACATCTTCACAGCGATATGGTGGATCTTTAAGAGAAACTAAGAGTTCCTCCTTGCCATCTTCCAGACTTCACCGAATTTAAAGATACGCAAAATGGAAATGGCAATGAAGATGACGTAGAGGATGGAGACGAAGCTGAGGGAGAACAACAAGCGCCAGATACACCATCTTCCGGAGATGATTCTCCACTACTTTAGATTATGGATCTTTTGTATTTGTTTTTCACTTTTCTTATGTTTATTTTTACAAATCTTGTGATCCCACAGTTATGAATATATATAAATAAAACTTGGTTCTTTGCAAACATTGCTATCTTATGTGATTAATGTTTATCCTTTTATCCATTGCATTATGTTTGCTCCTTATGAATTCTTATGCATGAATTTCTTTTTTTTTCCTTATATACCCTCTTTTTAATATTGCCAAAGGGGGAGAGATTGTGAAAGGGAGAAAATAATGAAATAACTTGAGAAAAACTATAACATAAGTTAAGGGGGAGCAATATACTTATTGTTTTATCAAATTCACCTTTGATTGAATAAATGATATACTTAGCAAAATTTTGTCATTGAATCATATTATAATCCAACTTCACTTTCCTGCATCATTTTCACTTAAGGATCAATCTAAGTTGTCAAAATAAAAAAGGGGGAGATTGTTAGACTATGATAGTTAACACTAAGTCTTGGGCCTCTTTTGATCTTGACAAAGGGGATTTATCATTTTTAATGTTTCTATTTAGGGGATTTGCAGTTTTTGTGTAAGTCTTTAAGTTAGAAGTTGGATATAAATCTTAGTCTTCAAAGAATGTGAAGTAACTTCTAAATCACGATCGCAATCTAAGATTTGCGATCGCGATCCATTAGAAGACTTGCTAGAAGAGTAGACAGACGAAATAGCGAAGTCATTCTCGATTGCAACTCACCCAAAGAAAGAACTCCCAAAAATGACAAACGAATTCGCGGTGTAAAGCTTGTCTCAATCGCGGCTGTAAATTTTGAAATAACTCAAGATACAATCAAGTCTATAATCACTACTTAACAAGTGTCCCAGGTAACCATTGAAAGTCAAAAATTGTGATGGGAACTTATTGGTAGTGACCGCAAACCGAAAAGAAGAAGATGAACACTTTTGGCAGAGGAATTTGCGTTTAGAGTCGCATCCTCTATGAGATAAATGACGATAGCTACTTTTGAGAGCAGGTGAAAGGCAACAGCTATATTTTTCTGGTAAACTAATTAGAAGCTGCCACGTGGACTAGTCGTTAGACACAAATAGGGTTTTCCTTATGGAATTTGAAATTCACGACTGCGAATGAGTAGTAGCGACCGCAAATCATGACTGTGAAGCATTTAATGCCAAAATCTATCTAGCACAGTTTGATAATTTTGTACCGATTTTATTGTAACATCTCTTTGGTGGGTAGAGGCTACAAATACCTCACCAAACAAATGTAAATGTAAGAGAATTAATAACTTTGTACCTAAACTCTTGCAATTTTGCTACTCACTCCTTTTTATTTTTTAAGTCATTGTTGGGTGTGAGCACAAACACCAAGTGTAATAGGTTATAGTGTGAGCATGTTAAAACATTAAGAGAGGTTGTTGTGTGAGCCTATTAAAACACAAGTTGTAAAGGTTGTTGTGTAAACCTAAAAACACAAGTGTATAGGTTGTTATGTGGGCCTTCAAAACACAAGTGTAAAAGTTTGGTGTAAGCTTGAAAACACCTTTGAAAGATAGTAGAATACCCAATTTCAAAGAATTGGGGAGTGGACGTAAGGTTGATTATACCCAAACCACTATAAATCTTGTCTTTCCTCTCATCTCATTTCTCCTCTCTCTTTCCAATTTTAATTTTTTATACACCAATTCAACCCCCCTCCCTCCTCCCTCCCCCCTCCTTCCCCTTTCTTGGTGCCTAGGGCCAATAATGCTCACCCTAACACACACAAAAAATTCTCTTCTACTCCTAATCATTCATGCACATGCTTACATTCTCACCATAATAGTATGAGAAGGCTCCCTACTCATACTGAAGTTATGCATAGGAGAAAGACTTACACGTCTAAACTCCTATGTCATTATTGCATGAAGTTTGGTTATATAAATGTTTTTATTATATTAAGAAGGCTCACCTCAAATTAGAGGACCCTTAAAGACCTAACCCCTAAGAACCCAAGTATGTTTGGGTACCTAAACAAAAGTAATCTATTTGTGTTATATAGGATTGTATGGCAGCCACCAATGAAGACAATGATTGGCATGTGGATAGTGGGTGCTCAAAGTATATGACAAGTAACAAAAAGCTATTCCTAGCCATAAAAGAAAAGGAAGGTGGCAATGTCACTTTTGGAAAGAATGCCAAGGGTAAGGTAATTGACATTGGAACAATTAGTGAGAATGGTTGTTCACTTATTGATAATGTTCTTTTAGTAGATGGTTTTACAACACAATTTGCTTAGAGTAAGTTAATTATGTGATAAAGGTAACAAAATCACCTTTGACCCTAGAGAGTGTTGAGTTACCATTTTGGTGGATAAGAAGGTAATCTTTAAGTATGAAAGGAGGGGCAATACCTACTTAATTGACTTAGATAATTTGGATAATCAATCTTTCAAGTGTCTTGTGTCTCTTAGCAATAAAGCTTGGCTATGGCATAAAAGACTTGGTCATGCTAGCATGAAACTCTTACAAAGCCTATCTAAAGGAGAGCAAGTGAGAGGTCTTTCTAACTTAAAATTCTTAAAGGACAAGATGTGGACCTTGCCAAATGGGGAAGTAACATCAAACTTCCATCAAAGCAAAGAATGTTGTAAGTACAACTAGACCTCTTCAACTTATCCATATGGACTTGAAACTAACAGGAGTACTAGTTTAGGTGGAAAGTATTATGCATTTTTTCTAGTTGATGATTACTCTGGGTTTACTTGGGTATCCTTTCTAGCTCATAAGAATGATACTTTTAATGCTTTTAAAAGTTTTGCAAAAAAAGTTCAAAATGAAAAAGGTTACTCCATTTCTTCTATAAGAAATGGCCATAGAAAGGAATTTCAAAATAATTCTTTTGAAACTTATTATCTAGACAATGAGATTTATCATAATTTTTCTACACCTAGAATGCCACAACAAAATGGTGTTATAGAGAGGAAAAATAGAACATTAGTAGATATGGCAAGAATCATGCTTAATGAGTACTTTTTGCCAAATTACTTTTGGGCTGAAGCCATCAATACTTTTAGTTATATTGCTAATCATGTTTTCAAAAGACCCATTCTTAAAAAAACTTTTTATGAGCATTGGAATGGTAGAAAATCTAAGATTTCATACCTAAAAGTTTTTAAATGCAAATGCTACATTTTAAATACCAAGGGCAACCTTAGAAAATTAGACTCTAAAATAAATGAAGGAATTTTTCTAGGTTATTCCACCTCTAGTAAGGACTATAAAGTTTTCAATAAAAGTACTATGGTTGTTAAAGAGTCTATGAATATTGTGTTTGATGAATTTAGTAAACTTGATCTTGAGAAAGGTTTTCTTATTGATAGTCTTGCAGGTGACTTTAAGAAATTGGAGTTAAAGTCAACTTCAAGAGAAATTGTGATTAAACTTGAAGAAGACAAGTCATTAAAAGAAGAAAATGAATTCTACCTACAACAAGTAGAAATTTCAGCTCAAGATCTTCCTAAGATTAGAGATTCTCTAAGCATTACCTAAAAGATCTAATCATTGGTGAGACATCTAAAGGAGTGAATACTAGATCTCAACTTCATGCATTAGATAATAATCTTGCCTTTATCTCTCAATTTAAGCCAAAATCAATTGATGAAGCTCTTGTTAATGAAAGTTGGGTGATTGTTATGCAAAAGAAGCTCAACCAATTTGAGAGAAACAAAGTATGAAAACTAGTTCCTAGGCATAAGGAACACCCTGTTAGAGGATGCAAATGGGTTCTTAGGAACAAGTTAAATGAGCAAGGTTTCATCACTAGGAACAAAGCTAGATTGTTTGCAAAGGGTACAACCAAGAAGAATGAATTGATTATGATGAAACATATGCCCCCATAGCAAGATTAGAGACCATTAGGATTATCTTAGCATATGTTTGTCACATGAATTTCAAACATTTCCAAATGGATGTTACAAATGAATTTTAAAATGATCTTATTGAGTAGGAAGTTTATGTTAAACTACCTCCTAGTTTTATGTCTCATATTTTTCCAAATCATGTTTTTACTTATTTGGTTTGAAACAAGCTCCAAGAGATTGGTATCAAATGCATAGTTCATTTCTTTTACTAAATGATTTTGAAAAATAGAAGGTTAACACAACTTTATTTGTAAAGCGGCACAATCAAGATATACTCATTGTGTAATATACGTTGACGACATTATATTTGGTGCTACTAATGAATCTTTTTGTGAAGATTTTGCTAAGTGTATGACTAAGGAATTTGAGATGAGCATGATGGAGAGCTCAAGTTCTTCCTTGGTCTACAAATCAAGCAAACCAAAAAGGGTATCTTTATCAACCAGGCTAAGTACACAAAGAATCTATTGAAGAGATTTGGCATGGAGGGATGTAAAGTAACTAAGACACCAATGAGTATTACCATCAAGCTAGATAAAGATGAATCAAGTAAGCCAATTAATGAAAATAAGTATAGAGGTATGATTAGCTCTCTCCTCTATCTCACTACTTTTAGACCCGACATCATGTTTAGTGTATGCATGTGTGTTAGGTTTCAATCATGCCATAAGGAATCTCATTTGAATGCACTCAAAAGGATTCTTAAATATTTACATGGCATAATCCACTTAGGTTTATGGTATCCTAAGAATTCATCTTTTAGTCTTTTAGGTTACTCGGATTCGGATTATGCTGGTAACTTATTAAATAGAAAGAACACTTTTGAAACTTGCCAATTTATAGGAGAATGCTTAGTTTCTTGGTTAATTAAGAAGCAAGTTTTAGTTGGCTTATCCACCACTGAAATGGAATATATAGCAGCTGGTTATTGTTTTACCCAAGTGCTTTGGATGAAGTAACTACTCAAGGATTATGGCAAAGATGTTGATCACATTCCCATCAAATATGATAACACAAGTGCAATAAATCTTTCAATAAATCCCATCCAATATTCTAGGAGCAAACACATTGACATTAGACATCATTTTCTTAGAAATCATGTCTAAAATGGTAATATAGTGTTAGAGTTTATTGACACCAATGATCAACTTGTGGACATTTTCACTAAACCCCTTAATGAAAAAAAGATGAACTCCATTAAAAGGGAGCTAGGGATGCTTAATGGAAGTTCCCTAAGGTGAAAACTACATTTCACTTCTTATTACTTATTGTATATGTCACTTTGAATGATTGAATTATTTGTTTGATATTTGTGGTTGTTGATTATATTGGATGTGTTAGTTCTTTAAGCAATTGTGCTATTTTATGCTAATTTGCTAGAATTAATCATCTTTATATTGAGTGGATCACGACTAGGATGGGCATTTCATATTTTTTCTTTGTATTTCTTTTTGCCTTGTAATTTGTGGTTGCTATGATCAAATCGCAATCGCTATTTACAAGCACTTATCATTTTTCAGTCAAATTTATAATTTGCAATTGTTATTCTTGATTGCCACCATGAACTCTTTCAAAATTCAAATTCTTTGATATTTAACTCCTTCATTTTATGAGAAATTCTTAACCATTATTTGCAATTTTTGTAATTAGCAATCATGACTTGAGGTTCGCGATCGTAAATTTGAGTAACCGTCAAACATTGATTGATTTGACTGTCAAACTGATGTCAGCCCCTAATTTAATGCATTTTTTTTTTATCATTTGTTACCATTTTCCATTCAGTTTTTACCTATTTAAACAATTCTAACACCCCTTCGTTCCATTTTTAACTTCCTTCTCCATCTATAACTCTTTTTCTATCACAAATACTTTAAAGCTTTTCCAACTTCCCTCAATGGCACCCAAGAAGCTTTCATGAGCATAGAAAGGAAAAAGCGTTGCCCAACCTTCTAGCCTTCTGCCCTTCACTTAATAAATGGAATAACTAAGGAGGAGAAAGACCGTTACAAAGACAACTCCAATAAAATAATCCAACATAATAAAATTCCCTCTGCTTTTCACCTTGAGTCCCTTGGAATCAATAATGAAATTCATACCTTATTATCAAACTTGGGTTTGAACATGTTTATCTTTCGAGATGAATTCAGATATGAAAAAATAGTTAAGGAGTTCATGTGTATGGTTACCTTGAGCAGAAGAGCTGAATCCAAAGCAAGTTCGTACGAGTTGGTCTTTCGGGTTTTTGGGGACCCTTATTTTATTACCTTTAAACAACTGTCTAACCTTTTCATCCTTCAAATGGGAGATGATATCCCTTTCATCATCTCTATACTTGATGTCATTTATTCCAAATTTTGGTATGAGATATCTATCGAAACAAAACATGATCCAAAAACATCTCTAGCCAAATATATTTGCACCCTCTTAAATTAGCTTTTTCACTGGATAATTACTTTTTCTGTAAATGCTAAAGGTGATAGGACATAAAAATTCTCCCAAAAAGACCTAGCATTTCTGTTTTGTTTAACAAAAAACAAGCCCTTCCAAAACGATCAATACGTTATAGATTAATCGATTCACATGAGTATGAAGCCCAAGAGCCAATTCTTTTTACCCTCTCATGTCACAACCATTTATAGTTATGTGAGAGTCCTTAATGAGGAAAATGAAAAATTCCTCACAAAGAAATATTTGTCATTCCATAATTTCCTTGATTTACCTTATCTCATCAATGCCAAGGCTATATAACCAGACACTTATATTTATACCTTAAGAGCAATTAGGGCTAAAAAGCATGAAACTACTTAAGCCTCAAAGAGGAAGAGGTTTGTGGTAGAGAAGGGTGCCCAATCAATACCATCTCTCAAGCTTAAACCAAATCTTAAGTCCTCTACCATCTCTTTCTCCTTAATCAAGAAGAAATTAGACCAAGTAATGAGGATGATCAAAAGAAGGTTTCTTTTTTCCCACCTCTACAGTGACTTAGTGGACCTTCAAGAGAAGGTAGGTGCCATACCTTATCACCTCCTAACCTTTGAGGATTAGGAGGATACTCTAAAAAAGGAAGAAGACCAAGAGGTGGAAAAAGGGGAAGAAGTACAAGATGAAGGAGGAGATGAAGAAATTGGAGACTTTAGTGATGATGATAGCTTTCCAATTTTCTAGATTTCTTAAGCTTGTAATCTTTTTATGCTTATTTTTCTTTTCTACTTTTGTTCTATTTTGGCTTTAGGCCTAATTTTGTGATCCCACATTTTTATATTTTTTTATCTATCCATCTTAATAAAATTTATAGTTAATGTTTCTTATGTTTATTTTTTAGTATTAATGTAACATGATTGCTTTTTACTTAAATTCCTTTATACTTATCCTTGTGTGATCAATTTGAACTTTCTTTATCTCGCTTTTTGATCTTGACAAAGGAGGATAGAAATAGCAAAAAGAAATTGCATGACATAATTGAGGGGGAGTATAATTTGAGAGGGAGTAATCTAAATTTAGTTATTTGCATGTCATATTTAAATTAATATTTTACCAAGTTTAATATGTCAAACTAAGTTAACCATCTCAACTTCATACCAATGTAACTCTTTATCCTTGGCAAAATCAATCTAAGTTGTCAAAATAAAAAAGAGGGAGATTATAGGACAAGGTTGATCAAACCTTAGTCAAAACTCTCTTTTAATCTTGACAATATAGATTGATACATTCTAACATCTTTTTTAAGTGTTGTTTTTATAGTTTGTTAAGATAGGTATGCATTAGAAGTTCGATGGAAGTCTAAGTCTCAAGGTTTATGAAAGACATCCTAATTCATGGCCAAGGACTTCAAATTCACAGTCGAGACCTTAACTGAAGAATGGATGGCTTTGGTCCAGAAAGATTCGACGATCAAATCATTGTCATGACGTAAGTAAGAAAGCAATGGAGACTAAACAAATGGATTTGTGGTGAGCATCGCAATGGGAATCATGACCACAACTTTTATAGTTGCTTAGAGGGAACTGAGTACATAATTAGAGCTTGCCAAGTGCCCAACATAACTATTGATATATCAAAATTTGGGAGGATGAAATAGCTTTTAAGACTGCGACCTGTTGAAGCAATTTCTACTCATCACATTGAAGGATTCACGGTGTCAGTCGCGTCCAAAAAGAAATTAAATCGCTACCGTGACTTTTGGTTGGTTGGAAGAACACAATGACTATTTTTCCTGAAAGATCAATAATAACATGTCATATGGACAAGCGGTTAAATACAAATAGGGTTCTCTACTTGATTTCAACTTTTTAGTGCAAGATGGAAAATCGCGACCGTAACTTGCCAGTCACGATCACGAAATAAGTATGATAGGTATGTAATGTAAGATTTTCCTAGCTTGCTTAAGAGATTTAGATATAGTTTCTTAGTAATGTCTCTTTGGTGGTTGTGGCCTATAAATACTCCACCAAACAGACATGAATGCAAGAGAATAGTATTGAATATAGCCAAACTCTTGTAATTTCTTTTCTCAACCTTAATTCATTGTATGTGAATTGATATTATTGAGTGTAGCCATTAAACACCATTGTAATTGGGTTTGAGAGTTAGCCTAGCTGTAAAAACTCATGTAATAGGTTAAGTGTGAGCCTTTGGAAAAAACTGGAGAGGTTTTTGTGTGAGCCTTAAAATACAAGTTGTAAGGTTTTGTGTGAGCCATAAAACACAAAATACACAAGTTTGGTGTAATCTTAGAAAAACCATTTAGTGTTAGTAGAGCACCCAATTATGAGGAATTGTGGAGTGGATGTAGGGTTTATTAACAACCGAACCACTATAAAACATTGTGTGTTCACTTCTTCTCTTGCTTTTTCAATTTCCATATTCTTCACCTTTCATACAAATTTTTAAAATCTTTGCCAATTCAACCTCCTCATTCTTAGTTCTGAAGGGCCAACAAATATGAATCACCCTTTATAATTAACTATCTTAAACCATTAATGGGGCATGTTACTGCAAGATTTAATGATTGTCATTTTAATGAGGCTATGTTTCTTAGAGAGAACGAGTAATTAGAGAAATAAATTATATAGAATGAGCCATCATTAAATCACCTTAATCCTTATACAAAGCAATGTGAATTAGAAATTCAAAAGATCATTCATTTGCAAAGTATAACAAACCAATTGCAAATGCATTTTGTGACCCAAATAGACCTACTAAATATAGTATACTAGCTGAAGATGTTCCAATTAGAATTGATGTCCCAGTAGGACAACATGTTGATACTATAGCAAATGAGTCCATGGCACGCTAAAATAAACAAAGTGACAATTTCAAAACTATTAATACTCTTAAAGAGTCTATAATAGAAATAGTTGACATTAATGAGCAAATAACCTCTTAAGAGATTCATGTACCTAAACATGATGATAACAAAGAGATTCTAATAAATTATGTTACTTCAAGGAAAAGATGGGATTAAGATGAAACTATTGTCGAAGTTATATTTGCATACATAGCGGTGCTTAATATTGCAAAAGAAATTGAGGACATTGAGCCTACATCCGTCAATGAATATCGATATACAAATGATTGGCTAAAATGGAAAGATGCGATTTAGATAGAATTAAATTCACTTGAAAAAGGCTTTTGAGCCCATTATTCGAACGACTAAAAGTGTGAAGCTGACATGCTATAAATGGGTATTTATGTATAAATATAATGAGAAAAATGAAATTGTGAAATATAAAGCACGACCTATAGTATAAGGTTTCTCATAAAGACGTGACATTGATTATGAGGAGACCTATTCCCCAATTGTGGATGCAATTACATTTAGATTTTTAATTAGCTTGACAAGTTTAGAAGGACTTCATATGCGACTTATGAATGTTGTTATACCTTATTTGTATGGATCAATTGATAATTATATTTGTATGAAAGTCCTTGAAGGACTAACAATGACTGAAAAATGCAATTCAAAACCTTAGGAAATGTATTAAATTAAGTTACAAAGATCCTTGTATGGATTAAAACAATTTGAACAAATATGGTATAATCATCTTAGTGAATATCTTTTGAGATAATGTTATACTACCAATTCAATTTGCCCATGCATTTTTATTAAGAAAACAAATTCTAGTTTTTGATATAATTGCAATTTATGTTCATGATATGAAAATCATTGGGACTCTTAAAGAGTTGACAAAGACAATAACATATTTAAAAATAAATTTGAAATAAAAGATTTAGGGAAAATAAAATTTTATCTCGACCTGCAAATCTAGCATTTATTTGGTGGGATTGTTATTCATATGTTCTTTTATATTGAAAAGATATTAAAACAATTTAATATAGATAAATCTCATCTAATGAGTTCTCCTATGGTTATTCGATCCCTTGATGTGAAAAAGAATCATTTATATCCTTGAGATAATAGTGAAGAAATTTTTGGTCCATAAGTATCGTACCTTAGTGCTATCAATGCATTAATGTTTCTTGCAAATTATAAAAGATCTGATATAGCATTCTCTATTAATTTATTATCAAGATATAGTTCTTTACCAACTTAAAGACATTGGAATGGTGTTAAACAAGTATATTGATGTGGTAAGTCAAATATAAGTTTATTTTATCTACAAGATTTGAAGTCAAAATTAATTGGATATGCAGATGCTGGATATTTATCTGATCCACATAAACTTGATGACAAATAGGTTACTTATTTACATATGGTGGCATTACTACATCTTGGTGTTCTACCAAGCAAACTCTAATTACCACATCATTCAACCATGCTGAAATATTGGTCATTCATGAGGCAAGTCGAGAATGCATATGGTTGAGATCTTTGATTCAACATATCAAAGAAACATGTGATTTTCCTTTTCATATAGAAAATCCAATTATTTTATTTAAAGATAATATTGCATGTATTGCACAACTCAAAGAAGGATACATATTAAAGGAGATAGAACCAAAAAATAGTTCACCTAAGTTCTTTTTTACCCACGAACTTCAGAAACAATGCATTTTAGATGTGCATCAAATTCAATCCATTAACAACTTAGTAGATTTGTTTACAAAGGCATTTCTTACAACAACATTTGAGAAGTTTGTGAATAAAATTAGCATGCACTAGCCAGGAGATCTTTATTCAAAATTATGTATTGATGAGGGGGGAATTCTTATATATTGTTTTCTTTTTTCCTTAGCCTAGATTTTGTTCCATTGAGTTTTCATGGCAAGGTTTTTAATGAGGTAGCTTTATATTTCTACAAGAATAATATACTTTTTTTCTTTCGCTAAGATTTTTTTCCACAAGGTTTCTTCTTAGTAAAGTTTTAACAAGACATTCTTTTATAATAGACATCCAAGTGGAAGTGTTATGATAATATTATATATTTAAATTAAAGCAACTAAATATCAGAATTTGATAGAAAAATTAGTACAACAAACCTATAAAAAAGATATTTCGCATGTAAATAGACTCCCAATATTAATGGTTTCCATATAATGACTTTAACCATTCATCTTCAACCAAATCAAATTTTGTTATCATCTTAGACAATCTTTTTTCAAAATGCTCTATAACACATTACTTTTTAATGTATTTGTTAGATATTCCCATAAAATCCTCAAATTTTCTAAGAATATGACCAAGTTTTATGGGTACCTTTCTTAATATATGCCACAAGCAATGGCAACATTTTGCATTTGGAAAGACTTGTTTTATTATTGCCTTCATTGCTTTGTTTTGATCAGTTATAATTGCAATTGGAGCTTTACCATTCATGGTTGTGAGCCATTTTTCTATTAACCAAATAAAAGTTAGTGTAGTCTCATTTAAAAGTTAGGCACATCCTAATATTGTTGACTAAAAATGATTATTCACTATAATAAAAAGAGCGAAAGGCATTTTATATTTATTTATAATATAAGTCACATCAAATGAAATCGCATTACCAAAAATTTGATAGTCACTTTTTCCTTTTTCGTGTATCCAAAATACATTTTTCAAGCATTGTTCCTTATCAAGATCTAATGCATAAAATAGAAATTAGGAATTACTTCTTTCATTCGCATAAAATATTCAATCATTGCATTAGCATCACTTAATTCTAATTCTAAATGTCACTTTTTATCAATATGATTTCTAATGTCTTTTGTCAAACAACCAATATTTGCATATCCACCATATTGCTTTGTCATAATAGTAAATATATTACCTGTTTGCACTCCTACGGTGTGTAAAACTTGATGCCATTCTTTTATGATGTTGTGATACTTTTATGACAAGGGAAATAATAAGCATGATATGGAAAACACCCATTGGTTAAAAAAATTCAAACCTATTTGTGTTTTGATGATTATATCTGATTCTTTTCATGTTGATAAATTTAGTCAATTTTGTAAGGTTCTTAGCAACTGTGCCAATTTGAGATTTTAGTCAAAATTAGATGATATAACCTATGACGCGTCGTCCATGTAAGGTTGAATTTTAAGAAGGATATGTTCAATGGGTCCCAGTAGTTTTAAAATTCAATCTTACATTGACGACACGTCATGGTTCATGTCATCTAATTTTCATCAAAATCTCAAATTGACCATAATTGCCAAGAACTTTACAAAATTGACTATGTTAGCCAAAATTAAAAGAATTGGATATAATCATCAAAACATGTAAAGTTTAAAATTTTATTGACCAATTGGCCTTTGGAAAAAGGTTGTGGTTATAATCTTTAACAAAATTATGGATGAAACATTTACCATCTTGTCTCTTTTTCAAATGCAGTTTTGCCTACAACCAATATTCAAGCAAGCCCGAGGATTATTCACATTTGATGTTTTTTTGCTCCCATATCTTGTGCAAACATATTTGACATCAACGAATTCTTTTGGAATTTTTTAATGATATGAAGCTTTTGTTGAAACTCTAAATCCTGAAATTTTGGCATATTTCTTATAATAGGAAAATGCCTCAATATGTGAATCAAACTCCATACCAATATCTGGATTTTTAGTATCATATTGCTCAATTTGATTATTCATTTCATTTCTCCAGATCATATTGTTCTTCTTCAACATTATCTTCAATAGTAGTTATTGGAATAGTAAAAAATTCAATATTCTCACTTTAATTTAAATCAAACCCCATGAATACCTATAAAAAAAATTTAAAAGTTTAATTGAATAATAGAAAATAACGAAAAATAACTAGGTAGAACAATTCACTGTAGATTGCAATTAGTTTTTATTACTACTCTAAATGTACATGTTGCTTATCTCATTATCAATTATACTTTTATAAAAATAGATAACTCAATTAGTAAATAACAAATAAAGTTATATAAATATGAATGACAACATTAATTAACATCGTTGTAAGCACATTTAACAAATACAAAATTGAAATTGCATAATTTAAGTATTAAAAAGATATAAAATAGATAATTGTATTTAACTTTTTATTTCTTTTTAGAATAATAGTGAGATTTGATTGATCTCTATTTATAAAAATAAGATTATAAACAAATCCTAAAGAAAAGACCCAAATTTATTGATGTTTAATTGTATTTTCTGATACGTTTTCAATATTTGATAATATTCATTTTTGTTTATAATAAAAGCAACTTCATTTTTGTTCTCTTATTGAATAAAAATTGCATCTGATAATATTCCTTCTCTTATCTCCTTTTGTTTAATATATGTTTTGGTGAAAGAAACTTGAGAGAAAGAGAGAGACAGAGAGAAGAATTAGGTAGAAAAGTGGAATTGAAAAGTCATAAAAGAGGAACAAGTTTTTTAGGAGTTTAATAGTTGTTCAATTTTATCTATTTATGCTTTGGCAAATAATAAAGGAAGAGAAACAAAAAAAGGTAAAAGTTAAATGAAATTTTTTACTTCAAATGATCAATATCCCTAAAAACACGTGAACTAATTACAGAATGAGCGTTTTAAGCGACTGATATTAGCAACAATGGATAGCAATTCTCTTTATAAAATCCTAAATTCTCATGAAATGTGAATATTTCCTAGCTTTTACTGTATTTTTTTAATTTAAAATACTATTGCAATTTTTTTCATTTTATGCATACAATTAGTGGTTAGAAAGGCTTAATTATTAAAAAATTCTTAAATTTTAATTTATTTATTGCTTTAGTTTTTAATAAAAAAAACCTAAACTTTAATATTTTTTTATAAATCTATCCACATATTAAATTTCAATCATCAAAAAGTTCGATAAAGAATCATTTTGGTCCTTAAATTTTTTTAGGAAGTCCAATTAAAATTAAATTAATTTTTTTAAAAAAAAGTTGACTGTAGGCAAGTGTAAGAACCCTTGATCCTAAAGTTGATTATATAGAGATTTTATGATATAATATGGTATATATATGCATTGATATTATATGCAAGAAAGATGAGATAAGTAGGGAACCGATTGGTGCATTTTGACTCACTCAATTAAGATATGATAAAAGAAATAAAATAAATAACTATAGCATAATATAAGAAGGTGATTTTATGAAATGTTTTGGATAAGTTCAATATGCCTCTCATTTATTTTATTCTAAGAATCTAGAGTGAAATCAAATAAAAATTAGAAATATTTATGGGTCAATAAGTATAAGTTAAAGATTCAAGGTATCAAAAAAGTTTAAAAACGAACTTCATCCAAGAGTAATTAAGCTTATTACGAATTCTAAATGTTTTAAGTCTTCTCGTTCCCTAGCACCAGTGTGACCTGAATTTCATATCATGACATTAGTATAAATGTTTTTTTTTTTAATTTACATAAGATAAATTAGAAATTGAGTCCAACTCAAACTTATAATGCATTATTTTGGAAAAATATTGCCTATAGATAGGGGGAAAAAAGTAAGACTCAATATTTATTTTGTCGTAGACATTAAGTAGTATCAAAATTTATGCATTCTAATGTTATAGTTAATAATTCAATTCTTAAATTATAAGTCCATTATCCTTATCCCTAATAAATTTCTATAAAAATTTGCATGTGAATTACTTTGTATAAGTGGAGAAGTATAATACTTTTAAATTTGACATGGAGAAGGATCAAAAAATGATATTGTTAATTTATATATTCTTTTGGTGAATTATAATAAAACAGTAAAATTAATATTATCTTTTTTATAATAAAATTTTATACTATTGTTATAATTTGAACTCTAAAATAATTTATTTGAAAGATTTATGCCTTGTACCTATAATTACACTAATTATTCATACAATCAATTTTGTGTTCTTAAATATATATTTTAAATTTTAATATTACGTTATTTTTTAATTTAGAAAGAGAAAATATCAATCCAACATAACTTATTACCTTTGTTTATTTAAATTTTTATAATTTATAAGTTTGGTCATTATAAGAAATTTTTAAAATTACAACTGAAATAAGCAAACTAAAATAAGAAGCAAGTAATAACAAATTTTTTAAAAAATGGATTGCAAAATAGTATGTATAATGAGAAGTGACCTCTATTGAAGTTGGAATTATATAGTCGAATCTAATGCCTATAAGAAATTCTTAACAGATTAAAATATGAATTTAATAAAATAAACTAAGCATTTTCTTCCTATGTTTGATTTACATTTTTTTAAAAAAATTTAAAAATATTTTATATTAAATTTCAAGTACCAATGGAATAGTAATTTATGTTATTTTTGTCCATTCATTAATAATATAGAGTAACAATTTTGTGAGTTTAAATAATATCTTAAACATAATTAGTCAATTCTTTAAGTTATTGATCTTTTGTAAAAAAAAAAAAAAAAAACTTGTATATTTATATTGATTTTTTGTAAAAGAAAAACATGTATTATCATTATTGATTTTTATATGATAATAATTAGTCATATATTACTTCTTAATTATAAATATTTCATATATGATTACATATGGTCGATGCTCAACAAATATCCAATTGAGTCATTAGAAGTTCATTACATTGAGAATGAATTGTTAAAATTTACCATATTTAGACAGTGTTTGCTACAATGCCTTGAAGTAATGTGAGACTTGAGTGTAAGAAAGTAACATATGGATATATACAAATTAATATTAAAAGAAGAAGAGAAGGTAAAATCGGGAACCTATTGACAATAAGATAAAAATAAGATGGTCTATGTGGACAAAAATGAATCGCAAATAAAAGTAAGTTTGGAATTTTGATTTTTCTCTTCTTTCTTAATTTATATGTAATGTGTAAAACTTATATTTTTATGTGACAATATATTAAAGTTATTTGTAAGATAATGTTCCAAATTAATTAAATAAGTATTATTTATTAATTATAAATTAAGTTAAATTACTAAATATAAATCAAACCTTATAATAATATTGAATAATATTTAAAAATAAAAATTTGTATGTAAAATTGTAAAATAATAAATAAATATGAATATTCTTCACACTTTATAATAGATAAATACTGTAGATACTAATCTTGTTAGAAAGTTATAAAAGAAATTACATAATCATTCTTATTTTTATAACAAAAATATTATTTGTATGTAAAATAGATTATTTTGTAAAATTGACAAATAATTATATAATCATTCTTATTTTGTAATATTAGAATATATTTTATAATATACGTAATACTATATGAAATTACAAAATGTTTAAAGTTATTATACGTTTTATGTAATTCTAGGGATTATTTGTAAAAAAAAAAAAAAGAAATATGATCATATATCATAAAAATTGTGTCTTGATGATTACATGAGAATATATTTTGTAATTCTATGTTATATTTATAATAGATAAAATATACATAATACTATATGAAATTACAAAATATTTAGAGTTATTATGTTTTTTATGTAATTCCATGAATTATTTTGTAAAAATGAAGAAATATGATAATGTTACATAAAAATCATTTCTTGATTATTATTTTATAATATGAGGATATATTTTGTAATTTTAGGGTATATTTTATAATAGAGAAATATACATAATACTATATGAAATTACAAATATTTAGAGTTATTGTACTTTTTATATAATTACATGGATTATTTTGTAAAAAGGAAGAAATATGTTTATATAAAAATCATGTTTTGACAAATATTTTGTAATACCAGGATATATTTTATAATTCCAAAGTATATTTTGTAATAGAGAAGATATATATAATACTATATGAAATTATAAAATATTTGAGTTATTATACTTTTTATGTAATTCTATGGATTATTTTGTAAAAAGAAAAAATATGACGATATTACATAAAAATTTTATCTTGACAACTATTTTGTAATTGCATGGATTATTTTGTAAAAAGAAAGAAATATGTTTATATTACATAAAAATCATGTCTTGACGATTATTTTGTAATATAAGGATATAGTTTGTAATTTCAGGGTATATTTTGTAATGGAGAAAATATATATAATATTATATGAAATTATAAAACATTTAGAATTGTTGTACTTTTTATATAATTCTATGGATTATTTTGTAAAAAGGAAGAAATATGATCATATTACATAAAATTTGTGTCTTGATGATTATTTTGTAATAGGACGATATATTTTGTAATTCTAGCGTATATTTTGTAATAGATAAAATATACATACTAATACTATATGAAATTACAAAATATTTAGAGTTATTATACTTTTTATGTAATTCTATAAATTATTTTGTAAAAATGAAGAAACATGATCATATTACATAAAAAATCATGTTTTGATTATTATTTTATAATATGAGGATATATTTTGCAATTTTAGGGTATATTTTATAATGAAGAAGACATATATAACACTATATGAAATTACAAAATATTTAGAGTTATTGTACCTTTTTATGTAATTCTATAGATTATTTTGTAAAAAGAAAGAAATACGATGATAGTACATAAAAATCGTATCTTGACAACTATTTTGTAATATCAAGATATGTTTTGTAATTCTCTAGATTATTTTATAAAAAGAAAGAAATATGATCCTATTACATAAAAATCAAATTTTGACAACCATTTTGTAATATCAACATATAGTTTATAATTCTCTAGATTATTTAGTTACAAAAAGAAATATGATCATATAACATAAAAATCGTGTCTTTATGACTATTTTGTAATATCAAGATATATTTTGTAATTCTATGGATTATTTTGTACAAAGAAAAAATATAATCATATTATATAAAAATTGTGTCTCGACAACTATTTTGTAATTTCAAGATATATTTTGATTTTGTAAAAAGATAGAAATATGATAATATTATATAAAAATCGTGTCTAAAAATTATTTCATAATACTATGATATGTTTTGTAATATCATGTTATATTTTGTAATAGAGAAAGTATACATAGTACTATATGAAATTATAAAAAATTTAAATTTATTATACTTTTTTTTATGTAATTCTATGGATTATTTTGTAAAAAGAAAGAACTATTATCATATTACAAAAAAATAGTCTCTTTGTAATATCAAGATATATTTTGTAATTTCCTGGATTATTTTGTAAAAAGGAAAAAATATGATCATATTACATAAAAATCTAGTCTTGACAACTATTTTGTAATATCAAGATATATTTTATAATTCCATAGATTATTTTGTAAAAAGAAAGAATATGATCATATTATATAAAAATCATGTCTTAACAATTATTTTGTAATATCCAGATATATTTTGTAATTTCATGGATTATTTTGTAAAAAGATAGAAATATAATAATATTACATAAAAATTGTATATTGACAACTATTTTGTAATACTAAGATATATTTTATAATAGAGAAAATATATATAATACTACATGAAATTATAAAATATTTAGAGTTATTGTACTTTTTGTATAATTCCATGGATTATTTTGTAAAAAGATAAAAATATGATAATATTACATAAAAATTTTATCTTGATAAATATTTTATAATATTAGGATATATTTTGTCATATTAAGATTTTACATAAAAATTGTGTCTCTATAAATATTTTGTAATAAGATAGTTTATTTTGTAAAATAGGTAAATCAACTATTATACATCATATATCTCGTAATATTAGGATATATTTTATAATATTGTCATTTTACATCAAAATTATATATTTTAATATTGGTAATATTATATATTTTATAATATTGTAATATTGGTAATATTATATATTTTATAATATTGTCATTTTACTTTGAATCCTTGATTGCGGTTGCGAGACACTTTGGAGTTAAACAGATTTTCTTCCAACTTAACTATAGAGACTTATTTTTTTGTAAAATCAACAGTTGAATAAAACATTAGTAATGATCAATCTCCTTTGTCAAGATCAAAAGAGGCTCTAGACTTAGGATTAACCATCTTAGTCCAACAATCTCCCCCTTTTTGATTTTGACAACTTAGATTGATCCAAAGTAAAAATAAATGTAGAAATGTAAAATTGAATCATGGTATAAAGTTAATAAATACTTGAAAAAAAATTTTAAGCTAAATACTCAATTTGTCTAAAAATCTTCTAAGTACCAAATTAAGTTGTTCTAGGTTGCTCCCCCTCAACTTATGCACTAACTCCCCCTTAGTCATTAAATTAGTCATCATATCTCTCCTATCTCTCCCCCTTTGGCAAGATCAAAAAGGTTAGATAAGCATAAAGATAACTAAAAGGAAATATTAGCATAAAGTATTGAAGGAGCAAACATTAACATAAACATATG
>CATIWR010013952.1:0-10258 GCA_949677035.1 Omphalea diandra | reverse complement strand
CCCCCCTCCTTCTTGGTGCCTAGGGCCAATAGAGATTTAATGAGTTTCATAATGTAACATCTCTTTGGTGGATATGAGCTATAAATACTCTACCAAACATATGTAAATGCAAGAGAATTCATTAACTTGTAACAAAATTCTTACACTTTTGCTACTCATTCTTTCTTATATTTAAGTGATTGTTTGGTGTGAGTATAAACACCAATTGTAATAGGTTTCAGTGTGAGCCTGTAAAAACACCAGAGAAAGGTTTTAGTGTGAGACTGTGAAAATACTTCAGAGAGGTTTTAGTGTTAGCCTTAGAAAACACTTGTAAGAAAGGTTGTTATGTGAGCCTTGAACACGAAGTGTAAAAGTTAGGTGTGAGCTTGGAAACACCATTTTAAGTGAGTGAAACACCCAATTGCAAAGAATTGGGGAGTGGACATAGGGTTGATTATACCCGAACCACTATAAATCTTGTTTCTTCTTTTCTACTCTTCTTTATCCTCATTTTAATTTTTTTTTAAAACACCAATTCAACCCCCCTTCCCCCTTTTTGGTGCCTAGGGCCAACAGGGTGGATCCTCTTCAGTTACTTCAAAATAGCACCTTCCTCTGCGTTTTCCTCAGTTGGAGGTTGCTTAGCTTCTTTCTCTATGTGGGGCTTATTACTCACCTCTTTGTCTCTAGAAAATCATCCACTTCCAAGGACATGGTTCGTTTGGGGCCTTTCTTTCTCCTCATCACTATTTTCCATATACATTTTCTTACCTCCCTTCTCTCTTTCCTCATCAGAGCTCTCTCATTGGTTGATGGTGAAGACCATTTTTGTACCATCCATTAATGCCAATTTTTTGAAGGTCCTTATTACAACCCTAGAGTCAATCATCACAATTCCTTGGGCAAGAGGTGACACATTTTGATAATTGGGGGGGAAGATTACCCTTGGTTCTTGGCTACGTACCACGTCTAAAATAATGATCTTTGAATTGATTAAGTCATGAATCTCATGTGTCTTTGGCACTCATCAATGTGATGGTTGGCACCCTAATGGGAGGCACACAAATGCGTTAGCATTGTAGTTCTTGGGCAAGCAATTTGACGGAGATGGAGGTGCTAATAGTTACAAGATCCCTTTCTTCTAGAGCCTCAATGTCATTTCCAATTTTTCAAATTGTCTCAACTAACATACTACCTTTATCAACAGCTTATATTTGGGAACTAGGCTCTTGGCCGATCTAGCTCAACTTTTAAATTTGAAATAGATAAAACCCAATCAAAATCTGATTGAACTCAATTAAAACTCAAAGATCATGGTGACTCGAATTTTTCTTTTTTTTTTTTTTCTTTTTTAGATTATTTTAAAAAATTATATTTGTTAAATTACCATCAATAATAAATATAATAATTACTTTTATTTTTTTTAGCTATATTTATTGTAATTTTATAATAAAACTTTTTTAATTTTAGAAGTAATAAATTATTATAAGAAATTAATCTTAATATAACTTTATAAGTTTTTAAAAAAAATAAATTATTCTAGAAAATTTGAAAGTGATTGATTAAAAATTATTATATTGATATTAAATTGGTGTTATTTTAATTATTTCATAATATATAATCTTTTATTGCAATAAATAATTTTTATTATTTTTGAATAAGTATAATATTTATTTTATGTTTTCAATTATTATATATGTATACAAATTTTCATTTAAATTTTTATTTAAATATATTTTATATTTATTATTGAATTCACATATACATATAATGTATATTTACAATATAATATATAATATTAAGTTATTAATTTAATTATACTCCAGTTTGATGTCAATTCGATTTCCAATTCGACCACTAACCTATTGCCTTCTCTCTCAATTGGGTCAAAGATTGGAAAGATTTTAAAATATTGTTTAAAGCGAAAATTCCAAAATACTCATAAATGTTATGAATTTTTTTTATTAATTTACAAATTTTTCTCTCTGAAATTGCTTGTCTTTTGAGTTTTTAATTTCAATTGTCTTTTTAACTCATTATACCAAAAATTATAGGACATCTTCAAACTATATAAATGAACAGAACTTTGGAATTGATCTGCCGACAAAAATGAAAAGCCAAAATAGTTTTTACTTGTATTAATTTTCAAAAAACAAGACAATAAAAATGATTAAATGAAAATATTATTGTTCATTATGAGAAAATAATGTATTCGTAAAAAATACTTCTAAGAATATAATGAATTTTTTTATTTAAATGCAAAAAAAATATTAGAAATTATCTTTTAGTATTTGATATGCATTTCAAACAATTAATTTTTTTGAATTTGTAAATTACCAAATATTTAGACTATTTTGAAAAAAAAAAAGTAATATTTAAACTATAGCTAGACATATTGATATTAATTATTGTTATAATATGAAAAGAAACTATATACAGGAAAAGATTATCATTATCATTATCAATAATCACTAATATTATATATACTTATGTTTTGTTACAATCTCCTTTTATGTAGAACAACATTCTTATTTATATAATTGTTTTCTTATATATAGAATTTAATTTTATATTTGTTCTTATATTACACCATGAAATTAATTCTGCTAATTTTGAATTGCTACTAATTTTATAAAAGCATGTTATTTCTAAGTAATATATCAATTTTTATAAAATTTTCATAAAAATTACACACCAAATCATTCGAAGTCATCCGAAAAGAATTTCAAACAATAATTTAAAAATATTTTTATAATTTTAAATCGGAACTTTACATTTTTTTTTTTTCGTTTAGATAAATGCTGTATGAACATTCTTCCCCCCCTCCCTATAAAGAAAAATAAAAATAAAAGATAATGCAAAATTTTCATGGATTTATAGCCAACCCCTCACACTTTATGCATTTGGAATTGAAATTAATATGTTGTTATAAATTGAGAAAATCAATGTTAGTTTATAACTTAACTTCCTTGCTTGCTCGTAAAAAGAGAAAATTCCTTCAATCTTTGTTCCAATTGAAAAAAATTATAGCCTCCATGTTAATGACTGGCCATTTTATTTATCAGATATGAATCGGTAGGTAAAAAATAATTGGCTGAGATTTACGCGTCATTTTATAAGTTACGGATGGTCATCGGCAATAAAAAAAATCAACTAAAAATTACATTATTTTACAAACTACTCCCTAGAACATACAATTCAATCCAGCATTCGTTCATTTCGAAGCACAGCAGTAGGCAGGCTTGGCACAAGGTAAACCTTCCAAATGCCTCGCTCGATGCTCAACTACAGTCCACTGTATACGTATTGGCTCAAATGCAGACAACATAATGCGGCCCGCAGAAACATCTAATCAGAATCGTCACTTATGCCGGCCCCGACAGCACTAAATTCAACGAAAATACCAGAACAAACAAATACGTTTATATATAAATATACGGTCTCGCACAGACGAGATCCTTTCAAACAGTATTAAATATAATTCCCATATCGTTTATGAAGGCAAACTGACACTAGATAAAATTTCTCATACAATAACGATTAACACTAATGGTCCAGGGGAGAAAAACTCCCAGAAATTGAAACGAGAAGGATAAAAAAAAATGACAACAAAAAGCATCACAATCACTCCAGCTACAAGCATCCTAATAAAAGACGTTGGTCAAACCACAGTATCACAGTAGATTGTAAGTAAAGTGACGACTCGAGTACCTACGCATCTGCCCATCGCATCCAGAGGAAGCCCCATAAAGCCTTGCCGCGATAACAGCACGAATCACAAAAGCAAATCAATACATCAGGATCAGAATATACCCTCTTACAGTGACCTCATTTCAACACTTCTCAACATTGACCATAATTTGAGTTCACATGACACGAAAAAAACCAACTAAATGCAAAAAATAACTTGCCATCAAAGCACCTGCAGAACTTAGAAACACTTCCTGTGGACGATAGATGGACCGGACTCATCATACTCACCCTTGGAAATCCACATCTGATACAACACAATGCAAGAATGTTAGACTTCAGCAAATTCATAATAGATACAAAACTAATGCAAGTGGAACTAGAAAGCATGATCTGAAAGAAGAATAACCTGCTGGAAGGTGCTGAGAGATGCAAGGATAGATCCTCCAATCCAGACACTATACTTTCTCTCTGGTGGTGCCACCACCTTAATCTTCATACTGCTCGGAGCAAGTGCAGTGATCTCTTTGCTCATACGGTCTGCAATCCCAGGAAACATGGTGGAACCGCCACTGAGTACAATATTACCATAGAGATCCTTCCTGATATCGACATCACACTTCATGATAGAATTGTAAGTAGTCTCGTGGATGCCTGCAGCTTCCATTCCAATCAAAGATGGCTGGAAAAGCACTTCTGGGCAACGGAATCTCTCAGCTCCAATGGTAATGACCTGCCCATCAGGAAGCTCATAGTTCTTCTCAACTGAGGAGCTGCTCTTAGCAGTCTCAAGTTCCTGTTCATAATCAAGGGCAACATATGCAAGTTTCTCCTTCATGTCACGAACAATTTCCCGTTCTGCAGTGGTAGTGAACATGTAACCTCTCTCAGTGAGGATCTTCATCAAAGCATCGGTGAGATCACGACCAGCAAGATCAAGGCGGAGGATGGCATGTGGGAGAGCATATCCTTCATAAATAGGCACAGTATGACTCACACCATCACCTGAGTCCAGCACAATACCTGTCACGTATGAAAAGTCACAGAGTGAATTTCATTTCTACACCAATGGATGTAGAAGACAGATTATTGCCCTTAATTAATACAAACCAGTTGTGCGACCACTAGCATACAAGGAGAGAACAGCCTGGATGGCAACATACATAGCAGGCACATTAAAGGTCTCAAACATAATTTGAGTCATCTTCTCCCTGTTGGCCTTGGGGTTGAGAGGCGCTTCCGTGAGAAGCACTGGATGCTCCTCAGGGGCAACACGAAGCTCATTGTAGAAAGTGTGATGCCAGATCTTTTCCATATCATCCCAGTTGCTGACAATACCATGCTCAATTGGGTACTTCAAGGTCAAAATACCTCTTTTCGATTGTGCTTCATCACCTACATAGGCATCCTTCTGACCCATTCCAACCATGACACCAGTGTGCCGGGGTCTTCCAACAATACTTGGAAATACTGCCCTGGGAGCATCATCACCAGCAAACCCAGCCTGTAAAAAGGAACTCCCAACATTCAGAAAAAGAAGCAACAACAAATTATGCAATTTTCATAACTAGGAAGACAGATAATTAACTGACCTTCACCATTCCAGTTCCATTATCGCAGACAAGGGGCTGAATATCCTCAGCATCGGCCATTTTCTAAAATCTATATAAACATATAAATTCATAAATGCAAGAACTAGAGAAGAGACAGGCACACAATTATTAGCAGTTTGCATACTTTGTTTCTAGCGGCATCATAATGAATCCTCACAATTCCCATCTTCTCTAGTTCAATGTACAAAACAGCATCTACAACATACTTGCAGCTTCTACAGTTAAGAATTCTTACCATAATTTTGTGATCCTGTAAAGCTAAATCTAAAGAGAGTGCTGATATTTATTGGTGATGTTATTAGCTTTGATTCTCATTTTAATAAATGATATATAAAAAAAGAAAAGGAAAAGGAAACAGAAGGGAAAAACAGATCGAAACACTCAGGGTACATATAGAAAATTAAGATTGTTTCCTGGAAAAGTTTTCTAAGAAAATTAGAATCCAGTACATTATGTTCACATATAAAAGTTTTTCAAATAAAAAATAAAAAAAATTAATTTTCCAGTTTTCCAAAATATAATCCATATGTGGAAAGCAACTTTAACTTGTTTTCTATTGTTTTCTTTTGTTTAAGATCAAGTAGAAAATATGGGAAGACACGAAAATAACCATATTATTTTCAATATAATAGCATTACAGGTTCATATACTAAGTTTTTTTTATAACTCTTTTGTGTATTAAAAAAATATAATTCTATTTTTGTTTTGAATTGTTTTCACTTCATAATATTTTTTCAAAAAAAGAATTTTATAATGTTTCCATAACCATATAAATTTTTAAATAAATGAATAAAACTTACTACACAAAATAAAACTTATTACACAAAAATTCACGATTATATATTTTCATATTTTTTTGGTTTTAATTTTATATTACTCTATTTTAGAAAATTATTAATATAAATAACAATAAAAATTAACAAATGAAGAGATAATGAATGTATATTCTTTATAATTTTCTAAATAGAAAATGTTTTTCTACTTTTAATAAATAAAAGTGTTTTCTAAATGAAAAACTATTTTCCATGGAAAATGTTTTCCAATAAAATGAAAAATAAAAAGTAAAAATATTGTTTGCTACAAGTAAACATGCTTTAAATGTGTTAACAGTATCTAGACATCAAAAAGGATAATAAAAAACCCAAATGGACAAGCAGATCGAATCCTATAAACACAGATCCATATACAAGAAATCCAGATCAGATAATCAAATCAAACGATCGCACATGATTACATAATATACCAAAACTTCAGGTCTCAACGTCAAGAACAAAGTACTCAAATCAAGCACGAAGTCATTAGATTGGCAAAACATACACCAAAATAAAATAAACCAAAGATAACAAAACAACGACTAACTGACTGCTCAGAATATAGAAAAAAACGCGTAGAAACCGATCTACTGAAAACCATCGAGATATAAATGAAAGTGAAGAGATGTAGACAGATCGATGCTTACCTTTAGATTTATTACAGATCAAAGCAAAGGAGAAAGATCGCAACGAACCAAGCCAATCTACAGAGATGGCCTGGAGTGTTTCTCTGTAACACAGATCGTGGTTAGGTCTGGAAGATGCAGATGTACTAAAATGATAAGCAAGGGCAGCTATGCGAAGAAATGTGCGTATATATAGGACTGAAATTTGGAATATTGCTATTATTATTATTATTATGTTAATGTAAAGCTTATTTCAAAAGATGCTAAGCTTTTTATTTGATGTTATTGAAAAAAAATTGAAAGTTAAAATGATTGAAATGGATATTTATGAAAATTAAAAAAATTCTTTTTGATAAATTTAGTGAAATTAAATTTAAAAATTATAATTTAGATAATATTTTCAAAAGATTTGATAAAAATATTCATATTAGTGTTATTATTTCTAATTTCATGAAAAACCTAAAACTATTAAAAATATATGTTAGAATTTAAAATTAAAAATTAAAAATAATGTAATTATTTAAAAAATATTAAAATGTTAAATATTTAATGTAATTAACATTCAAATTTATAGTTCTAATTCTCAAATCAGTCCTCCAACTTTTAATATGATTAAAAAACTTCTAATAAAAAAATTTATTAATATTATTTCTAAAATAAAGAAACATGGATTGTTATAGTAAATCTAGTTGTAAACAATGATTCTTATTAACTATTTACTGTTATTATTGATTATGAAGCTGATATGAACTATATGCAAAAAGAATTAATACCTATAGTTTATTATAAGAAAATTACTGAAACATTTTGTACTACTAATAATAGTAAACAAAAAGTAAATTATGAATTTTCAAATGTGAAAATTTGTAATGATGTTTTTGTTTTAGAACTCTTTTTATTCTTATTAAAAAATCTTATTATTGGTATTATTTTAAAAAATAGTTTTACTGTTCTTATTTATCTTTATAATGTTAGTAAAAAAGGTATATTAAAACAATTTTTAGAAAAGAAATATATTTTAGATTTATCTCTTCCATATATTTTAGATTTGTCTCTTCCATGAATTCGTAAGAATTAAATCTTCTACAATAATCTTTTATTTATCAATATATTGTTCAAAATATAGATTTTGCTAAAAATAAGAGAAAGCAAATCAATTTTTTGACTAATTAATTTAGATTTTAAGAATTGATGATCAATTATAACAATCTATATTTAAAGAAGAATTAAAGAATTTGAAAGTTTATTACAAGAAAATATTTGCACTATTGTTCTTAATGCTTTTTAGTCCAAAAAGAAATACATCGCTTATTTGACTTATTTTAAAGATTTTGATGAAAATTTTATTCCCATTAGAGTTAGAACTGTGCACGTGAATGAAAAGGTTCAACCTCATTTGTTAGGGCATCGATTTCATGGTTGTGCTTAAAATGAGTGAAATGTTACTTGTGACTCATTAGAGGGTTGAGAGGACTTAAGTCATACGTTTTGTACAACCCCCTCTAATGGTGCATGAAGGTATTATGGGGAACCTTTAGAAAGGCCTCCTGGTAGGTAGAAATCCCATTTAACATCAAGTGGCTAATGGGGGACCAAGGGGGTGATATTTTGATATTACCCCACACTTGATTAGAATAGCCACTCAATTTTGGTCAAGATAAAATTTCAACTGAAGATGGGTTCTGAGTCTAATAGGTCAACTAGAATACCTAACTCATCTTCACCTTATTAGAGATCGAGTTCATAAATTAGGGATGGTGTGGGAAAGAGGTTAGGCAGGCTAAACTACTTGGACTTTGGGGTATAGCCTTCAGGTATCTTTGGTTCACATTTATAATTTTAGCTTTGTTGATTACTTAGTCCATATAGGCAGTCCTAAACATTCATTTAGTGCATGTTCGTCCATCCACAACAATAAAAATATTATAAACAATCACCATGGGGATAGGGTATATATTTAAGCATAAACAAGGGAACCATGCAATTAACCAGATGATCATAAAATATGCATTGATTTACCCTTCCATCCTGCAAACAAATTTGCCCTTAAAGCATAAATTAAACATGAAGAAGAATAACCCCTAGACTTCTTCAAACTAAATAATTAAAAGGAACCATGTCACATTTACCATGCCTTAGGAAGATGTAAATCTCTTACTCCTTAATCCTTATTCTCAGTCACTTACTCTTAAATCCTCATTCTTATTTATCTCATGGGGTTAATTAGCATCTCATTCTACTATCCAAAACACATCATCATATTTGAACAAAAACTAATAGGTCATAAGATGCATTAATGGCATGGATATGTATTAATGAAGGTGCATGATTTGAAAGACACAAGAATGACTACATGAATTCATTTGAACAAAACATGAAGGCTAAAATTGGGAGTCTTAGGATCCTCTCCTAGTTTGCCCTAAACAACTTATATGTGCCAAAAGGAAAGGAAATAACACTCTTAACCTTGGAAGGGTTAGGATGGAAGCTAGAATGTGCAAATAAATAAAATGTCAAAAGAGCCAGTAAACTTTCAATGACAACATATTGAGAATCAAAATTAGGATCTTTAAAAGGTGAATCCTCCTCTAAACGCAATATTTTTGCCATACATTCTCCTAGAGAGGTAAAAGGGCTATATTAGCGATGTAGAGGATAATTTAAGCTCCTTCAAAGGGGTATGATAAAGAGAATAACAAAATGCTAAGATAAAACACCCATCAAACAGTAATGAATTGAAGGATTATAAAAACACCCATCAAACAGTAGTGAATTGAAGGATCATAAAAACACCCATCAAATAGTAGTGAATTGAAGGATCATAGGTCCCATAAATCTCTCCCTATCACACTCACTCATAACCAAACATAAAAAAAACCATAAAATGAGATGAATAAAGCATAGAGAATGTAACATCCCTAGCCACATTCATTGGCATTATCACATGAGCATATGCATTAGATAAATAATCCTTTAGAAGCACCATTGCATTTGGGGACACTTGAACATATATGTAGTGTTTGTATAGTTGTATGGCAAATTATTTAATGTTGTGTGCATGTTATAATATCATAAATAATGGTGTTTTAGAGCTTAATTAAAAGCATAAGGAGTATCTAGGAATTAGGAGATGGATAGAAGTGCTTTATGCGTGAAGAAGAGGGACTAAAAGCAAAACTTTTAACTTTCAACCAATAGGAAATCAGCCCCAATCTTTTGACTTATTTAAGATAAAAACACAGACCATTAGGGTCAGATTTTGAGGGAAAAATGTGGGGTATACCAGAAACAAGAGAGAGCAAAGGAAGAAGAAAGAAAGGAAGAGAAAGAAGAAGAAGAAGAAGAAGAGAGGGAGAAGAGTAAGCTGCCTAGGGTTTTTCAATTTTGGGACAGTAGGTAAGTAAATTTATCTTCTTCTCAACTGGAATTAACATCTCATGACATGTTAATCATGCATGGTTAGTGAGAATTATGGAGTAATTGAGGTAGATCTCTTGGATGAAAGTTGTAATCCAAGAGAATAAGAGCTGATTCT
>CATIWR010013951.1:0-15806 GCA_949677035.1 Omphalea diandra | reverse complement strand
GTTAACACAACTTTGAATCTTTATAACTTAGGTTGCTAGAAACAAGTTTTCTAGAGGTCTAGTTGGGATTTGAAGATCAAAACTCCAATACTTGTTTTGATAGATTTGGGCAACTATTCTTAAGCATACGGGTAAGGAATCTAATCCAACCTTGTTCGTATCATTAAGTTAAAAGAAGAAAATATTAAGGATAAATATTCTTTGTCCTCTAATCTTTGACAATGATATAAGAGGAATACAAGCAAATATATCCTAAAGATGGCAAAAACTAATTGATTTGCTCTATGAATATGCTAGTATCTTTGCATGGTCAAATTAAGATACACCAGGATTGGACTATAGTGATACATAAACTACTATTGAATATGCTACTATCTTTGACAATGACTGTAATGCAAGCCAGATAAAGTTAAATAGAAGGTGAAATACATGAAATTTGATCTACTATTGAAAATAAAGGCGAAGGCATCCTAAAGAAGCTAAAGATTTATACTATGATCAAATCTAACTATAAAGGTTCAGAAGAGGATGAAACCTTTTAAAAAAGGTGATTGAGATAATATAGTAATAACCTTTAGAGCTACCTATCCTTACCAAGTGTTAGCTCAAAAATTGGGTATTCCTTAACGTATAAGTTGAGATAAAGTTAGAGCAGTAGCTTGAGGGTTGAGTGTTTTGACCATAAAAAAACTTTTGGCTTTGGCTTAAGATACCTTGATTTAGGATATATGCTTAACCAATAGGTAATCACCCTCAGTACCATAAGAGTTTTGACATATTATTTTAAATCATTGAATGATAAATTGAATCACTATCAGTTGGGGATGCCATTAGTCATTCCTTAGTTAACTATAGGAAATCAAACTCTTATTAAAATAGCTAATTAGATCTTCAAAGGTTTATTTGACACTTATTAAATTAACCATAGTTGATACGATCACACTAATAGGGACTGACACTAGATCAATGAATAATGTATGATGATTCACTATCAAAAAGGCATTAAAAAAGATATCCTAAGAGCTAATCATATGCCATAACTTCTTCTCAAGCATTAACATCAAAAAATTATAATGACCTTAATCAAAGAAAGTAAAAAATAAAAGTTATCTTAATAAGATGGATAAGAGCATAAAGGTAAATCATCTAAAATCTTCAAGCCATATTTCAAATGAGAGCATTTTTCCCCTAGGAGCTCTCTTACATAAATAAAACAAGCAAACTCAATGAATTAATTTTCACTTTCCTTAGGTTAATCAATAAAGGATAAAGAAGCTCTTTCTTGTACACCATCTTTGAGAATGAAGTAAAAGTTTGGCAATATTAATTGTTCTCAAAATCTAAAGGTAGTTCGCCTAGAGGAAGAATTTGACTAAGCTTAGCCTTAACTTAATAAGGTTAAGTCTTACACTTTAATCTAATATAGATTAACTAGAGAGGACTAGTTATTCAAGATTAACTTGATTTACTAAAATGCCTAAAGGAAGAAACTATAATTGAATATGCCTTTAGTTAATAAATATATGCGATAAGTAAGGAAGGGCTTTTACTTTTGTAAAGAGACTTACAATTATATTTCTAGACTAATCTATAGTTGCCATAGAACTTATAATTATATATATATATATATATATATATATATATATATATATATATATATATATATATATATGTCCCTAAATAGCTTTTATGTTAAATCTTATTAAATATAGTCCTTGCTTACTCATCTAATGCTTAAAAGTAGACTTGTCTATTAGTCTAACCCATAAAATAAAATAAAATATATTAGATTATAGAACTAGGTAATTATTCTAATGTATACACACCTAAGTCAACCATCGAACAAGAAGGGAATTTGATTTATAAGGGTAATAAGAGGCACTTTAACTCTATTATAAATGGCAAGAAATTCCTAATGATAGAAATGAAAATAGCAATCACACTACACCTAGAACTAGGGGTTTATTAATTATACCTATTATTGCCACTAAGATTAAATGACTTGCCCTTCTTCAAGGAGGACATGGGCTGACCATCTATCCTACTTCTATAGAAAGTGAATTTTATTAGAGAAAACATGCCTACACCTTAGTTATTTTGTAAAATTATCAAATAACTTCCTTGTTTAGCACAACATCAAAAAAAAACTATAATTCTAATTAGATATAATGAGAAGAGAATTCTAAAACCAACCTTTAAGACTATAATTGACATACTAGTCTTTTCCTTTACACTTAATAACTCTTTGACAATGAGTCCATAATAGGAGAGGTGAATGGAAATACATTAAATTTAATGTTTGCTTAAATTCATTAGTAATGCTTATTTTATATTTGACACGTTTGCACTACTAAAAAATTGATTTTTAATGACTAAATTTTAGTAATCAACTTGAAAGCTGGCCACTGTAAGTAGCTATTTGTGAAGAAATTTTTAAATGGTCATAGTAAGAGCTCTTCTAAACTGATTGGAAAATAATAGGATCCTTTATAATGCCCATAGATCGTTATTATTCTAATTGGTGTAGTGCAAGAATGAAATTAGTAAAAGACCAAATTTCATTATATTCTTCCTTGCTTTTCCTTTTTCTTCTTCAAAGCTCTTATCTTTTAATGAAAGACCTAATTTCACTATCTTTTCCCTTACTTTTTGTTAGACTAGGTTGGTCAAACCTAGGTCAAAGCTATATTTTAATCTTGATAATATTGATTGAAAGGTTCTAACATCATTTCTAAGTGTTGTCTATGCAGAAATTAAGTTAAGAAAACATTAGAAGTAAAATGGAAGTGATTGGTTGCAAAATCCCCAAAGTAAAACTATCTCTTAAGTTGCAACCAAGACTTGAGGTTCGCAACCATTATCTCAAGAAAACTTAGGAATAAAATGGATAGAGGAATTTATGATGAGAGTCGTGACCTAGGTCATGAAAGTTATCTTTAAATGATCAAAGAAGAAATTTAAATAGCCAACTAAGCTAAGCCACGCATCAAAATAATCTATTGAAGTTCAAAATTTATGGGAACAACATCTTAGTAGCGATATGATCTACCAAAGCTTGGGACATCAAAACTCTATTTAGATTCACAATGGAGGTAGTAATCTAACTTAAAAAATCATAATGATGACTTTTGATAACCGTTAGAGGGTACCAACGACTAGTTTTAAAGAGCCAATGCCAAAATGCCAAATGTCACTAGCTGTTAGATACATTTGAAGATCTTGACCACGATTAAGTAAAATCCAATGCGAAATATGGATTGTGACTATGACTTTTACTCTCTATCGCGATCTAAGTTTGACAAGCATCAAATGCAGGATTTTCCTGCAAACTTTAGAGATTTAGAGATAGTTTCATTTGTAACATCTATTTATGGTTGAAACCTATAATTACTCCACTAAATGGCTTTGAATGCTAAAGGATAGCATTTAATTATGGCCAAAATCTTGTAATTTGATTTCTCAACACCTTAACTGATTTATTCTTTATCCTTTAGGGTGTTAAAGGTTAGGTGTTAGCCTAAAACACTTATGATTGGGTTTAGAGTGAGCTTAATTTAGAAAAACTCATACTAGGTTTAAGTGTAAGCCTTGGGAAAGAACTTGTAAAGGTTGTATGTGAGCCTTGGTAAAAACACATTATTGTAAGTTAAGTGTAAGCTTTAAAACACCCTTGTGAATTAGTGAAATACCCAATTAGAGAATTAGAGAGTGGATGTGGGGTGTATGGTTGGTTAATACTCAAACCACTATAAATTTGCTTGTGTTTGTTCTTCTCCTACTTTTTTTTTAACTTTAAATCACTTATATTCCCTCAAAAAGTTAAATTTCCCACCAATTCAACCTGCCTATTAGTGCACAAGGGCCAACACTTTTTACTTTTCTTCTTCGAAGCTTTGGTCTTTTAATCTCATCAACCTTAATGCCAATTACTATTTCTCTGACTAAGAGTGACCTCTAGGTGTTAGTCTTCCTCCAACACTAAAAACACCGTATCATAATATTCCATCCATTGAACCTTACTAGTTGTTCTTTTGGTTAGGGAAACCAAGTGTAAAGGCCCTATCTATATTAATAAGGAAGATGATTATATGTGAACTGAAAGAGTTACCATATAGAGTAGACGTATTTAAAATTTGTTATGGCACTAGACATGTTATGGAATACGATGTTCGTGGTGGTGTCGATAACCTTGTTAATAGTGGGGGTGAATAATAAGTCGAACACTTTCATTAGAATTTAGATATATGGATATGCAATACAGTGTACATAGAAACTTGAAGATCATATTTTCATTCATATTAACCATATGTGACAGAGAGAGACAAATATGGAGAAGGAAGAATTAAAGGTTTGATTTCATTCTTTTTGCTTTTCTTTTGTTATGTTTCTCTATGCATTGATTTTTTTATTCTTAAGCTCTTAACCTTTGGTTGTCTTTGTAATATTTGTATAGAAATTTTTTATTCTTTTTGGCTTTTAAGTTTTGAATTATGCAAAATGTTATCTTTACTGAATTGGGTATATGATGGAATTTCAATAAGTTTGGTAAGCAACTGGTTTTTGAACGATTTTGATAAATTGTGTATTAGGCTTATAATTTTTGTTTTAATAGCAATCTACCATTTTTAATACCTTGAAGAGTAAAATTTTTAGTTTGTTCTGTTCATATAATGATTCTTTATTTTAATTGTTTTAAGATAGAGTTGTAACAAATCTCTAATTTAATATTTATCATGGTTATTTCAATATTTATAAATGAATTCATTTAGATTTTTAGAAGAAGATAGTCCCTTCTCTTTTGTCCCAATCATTGACTTTGAGTGACTGTCTCTATTTAGTTTTAATAGTTTTGAAATTTCAATTTTAAGGTAATTAATCTAGTTATTACTGACTGAGTGCAAAATAAGAAATGGTTCCACTCTCTTTAAGGTAAATAACTTTGTTATTTTTCACAAGTTCAAAAGCATTATTTGTTATTCTCAAGTTCAAAAGCATTATTTGCAATTGTTCAATTTCTTGAAAATTTTGTATATGACTAGTTTTTAATTGATATTAACAAATCAAACATTGATTTTGAATATTTATTTAGGTGTTGTACTTAATTAAGGATTAAATGTAAAATCTAATATCTTTAATGTTCTTTTGAGAATTTGGTTTAATTCTTTTCCTTATTTTAGATTGCCAAGCATGGCAAAGAGGGAATTTCTTTAACTTTTTTTCTAAAATTTATGAGTGAATTTAAACAGTTTCATTTGATTTTCTTATTCATGTGTTTTATGTTATGCATTTGCATTAGTGTTCTAGGTTAGTGATGTAATTGAATATTTTTGATGTGCGATTTAAATTATTTATAATAAGAACCATAAAGATATGTTAGTTATTATACAAAGAAGAAGTATTAAATTCAAATAAGAGAATATTTGTTAGTCATATATGTCATCCTAATGTATTGTCTCCCTTAGGTTGTTGCATTTACAATGGAATCTATCTCATCTTTCATTTCTCCTCTGGAGGCTATGTCGATGCTCTTCTTCATGGAACATAAACATTGAATCCGTTTTGAGTTTTGTTTCTTCTCTACTGTTTTGATGTCTTATGGGTTTAATTTCTTGTTTTAGATGATAATTTTCCTATCATGGATCAAAAAATAAGATACAAGATTACCATTATGACTGCTAGAAAGCTCCATTACTTGCAACAGGATGTTAAACAAGGGTTATTTATCATGACATTATTTTATTAACAATTGATTTTAAGCCATGTAAGATTCCCATGTGGAATTAGTCCTCTTTGGTAGCCTTTTAATAATTTATATTTTTTATTTTCCAATGGTATATAGATATTTGATTTTGGTTGGCAAAATGGCGTCTATCTCAATAAACTCACCATTTAATTAGTCTGATTGAAGGAACTTTTTAGGTATGCAATGAACTTTCTTCTTTTTACAAAAATCTATCTAATGGACTTTAGCTATGAGAAACATTTTTAAGAAAATAAGTGAACTATTTTTCCTTAGAAAAGATGGTCGTAGTAAAAGAGAAATGTATGTGTTGTGTAGGATAGAGATGGTATCCATATCGATGTTTAGCTTCATGGTGGTTAATGTTTATTAAAGTGTCAAAGCAAAATTTTCAGGCAATACAATAGGTCTATTTTAGTGATTTCTTTTACATTCCTTTTGTATTATTGTAATATTTATTTATTAGACAACATACCATATTGTCAATTTGTATTATTAAAATAAAAACTATTAATTAACTATCTACATGCAATTTTTTATGGTACCTTAAATATTAAGAGTAAATTTTGAAATAAAGGGTTTAGGATGAGAAGCTTGAGGGAACTTCTTTCAATTGATTGCACCTTTTTTTTTGTCAACTAATATACGCATCAATACCCATGTGGCTACATTAGTTTATTATTGAGAATTGTTTTAGACTTGGGATTCTAAGGGAACAATTTGGTCTTGCTATTTATAGGTCATTGTGTGATGTTAATAACAGTTTTCTAAAAGGATTTTTAGATGTGTTTATTTATTTATATCCTATAAAAATTATTCTTTTATGGCAAGCATGATGAATGAGATTAGCTATTTTTCACAAGGGCCTTTTAATGTAACTATGTTTTCCTGAATTTTAAGTTTAAGTTTATGGAAGTTGAGAGATCTAATTTAATTGGAAATATGGGAAAGATTTGTTTTGAAATTTGGTTGATGGTTTCTTGAAGTTAGAGACTAAATGGCATTAGTGATTTATTGCCGACTTGCAAACAAATGATTCTCTTTAGGAAAAGAAAAGGGTTATCTTATCTTAAAAGCCTTTTTGAATGATCATATTTAATGTTTGAATTACAGTACTCTATACCCAACACTGTATGGAAAATTGAGAATAATTTTTTTATTAAGTATTTTATATATAATCATATTTATTTTTCACTCCATTTCCTTTTTACAGTTCACTTGTTCAAACACATAAAATCTAATATCGTTGTGCTTAACAAGCTTAATGGAAGCAAGAAAATTGTTCTTTTATCAAGTAAGCCTTTTATTATTGGTTGGTTCCTTAAAAATCTTAGAGCAATTTGTAGTTGTGAATATTTTCAAATTTTAGAGATGTAAAATATTGATCTAAGCAGTTAATCTTGAATATTTTGGCTATTGTAATGACCATTAAATTTATGAGAATGGTATTTTTTTTGCATTACAAACCTTACTCTAATTATTATCCCATCATTTGATGCCTATAACAGCTTTGAGATGGTTCTTCACATTAGGGCACTTTTACCTTAATGGAACCAAATGAGGGCACTTTCATTTTACATTCTGAAAGCTCAAAGGCATTTGTCGTAATATGGCATGCATAAATTTTGTTTTTTCTCTATCTTTACATGAAATGAGGACATATCCTTCATACTTTTTAAGATTTATGGTATAATTTATAAATAGTAAGGAGAATTTGGTTGCAAATGTGTCATTTTTAACGACTAGAATTCCATCTGGTCATAATTACTATTATAACAAGAACTTTGTTTGTCCTTAAATACTTTTAACAATAAAGGCTATTACAATGGGGTTTATTGAATCTTTAGCTTCCAAGTCTTGTTTTGATGATCACAAATACATCTAAGAGCTAACCCTTGTCCAAGTTATCCATGTTAATTATTGCAGGTACATCAATTCATTGAACCATGATGATTGGATAAAGAGTTGTGATTGGAAACTCTAAGTATTAAGAGAGTAAAGATAAAGTAAACTATGTTTGACAGACCAACGGGTGTTGTCATAATCTAACAAGCATTGTGACTCTAGCAACGAGGGTTAAAGGACCTCAACAAGCATTAGAATATCACCCTAGCATAAGCAAAGTCTTTTGGATCTCAGAACATATGTTGTCCTTTATTACAATAAGCATTGAATAACTCAAATACATGAGCTATGCATATTAAACTTTGCAACGAGCATTACAATTTTGCAATGGGCATTATTCGTGATCTCTCAACAAGTATTGGATAAAGTGACTTGAATTGAGCAAAACTCTCAAGATCACAAAATGGGCATTAGATCTTACCAATGAGCATTGGAAAAGCTCCCTAGATTAAGCTAAAGTTTTTGGACCCTCCAACGAGGCACTCTTAATAATGCAACAGGCATTAAGGATGTTCAATGGGCATTAAAAGTTCACCAACAACCATTAAAGTAATGTTGAAGATCTTAAAAAATAAAGTATCAAGTTCACACCTTCTTAGAAATCTATAATGGGCATTATTCATATTTTAATAGGGGTTAATGTTGAAGGCCAACAGGCATTGAAAATATCCAATAGCCATTAGAAAATCAAAGGAGGAGCATTAAGGCAAACTTCTCTCAAATATCTAATCCTAACGGAAATTTCATTAATACTAATGACTATTAAAGTTGTATTTTGCTTGAAAACCACTCATTTTCTTGAAATCAATTGATGGTTGATGACTCAACAACATGCTTGGAGAATTCTTATTGGTTTTTTAGCATCTTCATCTATAATATGAAGTGATAACTTTCCTTTTAATGACTAGTTTTTTGTTTTAACCTATAAAAGGAACTGCTCTCAATAAAAACAAGTAAAGAACTATTCCATTAAGCGAGTATTCTATCGTGAAATATATTTTCAAATAAAAAGGGTGAACCAAGAATAATCTAGCAATCAAGAGAAGTTTATTGTTTAAAACTTGCAAGTGTTACCTTTAAATTAGAGTTTTAAGAACAAGCTTTTAGATATTTTCTCAATACTCTCAACCAAATCAAACATACTTTGTGACTGTACTTTAAAGTGTTTTATTATTTTGGTGAGAGAGTTATCCTCATCTTTAAAGTTTCATTTTGTTTGAGGAAACCCTTGGGTAGGAAATCTTAGGAGATCTTAAAAATCATACTTTTAGGAGATCTTAAAAATCATACTTTACAAAAGGTTTAAGGTAGTACTTGGAAACTACTTTGGGATAAGACTTTAATAGCACCCACAAATCTACTTGTAATGACTTGGTAGTACTCATAAACTACTATTATAAAGTTAGTTGATAGCACCTTAAACTATCTTGATAGTGAAGGCTCTAGTGGGAATACTAGAGGAGATGACATAAGCAAGTTGTATCGAACCTCTATAAATCTCATGTCTTGATTATTTATTTATTTCCACACTTAGTTTTTATTTTTAATTACTTATCATTGCCCTACTCAACCCCCCATTCTAAGGCACCAAGGGACAATAAGGATCACTTAATTTAGTCTAAAAATATAATTAGCCTCAAATTACCTTTAATTAATTTCAATTCTTATACCAATAATTCATCTAAAATTATTTTAAATCCATATAATCCATTTCATAGTAATAAACCTCACATAAATATCAATTTTACATTTTAGGACTCTATTTATTATCAAAATCAAAAAAATTCATAAAACCATATCGAGAATATCAAAATTCACGAAACTTAAACCATCGTTATTAAAGCAATTAATATGATTTTCTAGCATTAATTACTATTGAGCCTCTCAGGCTGTCGTCAAACCACCACACATAGTGGTAAGAGTTTGTTGTTGGTAGCTATTGGATAAATAACTAATGCCATCTTGTTGATCTTTTTTTTATAGATTAGCAAGAATTGATGGCATATGACTTATAGTTTATCTAAAATCAATCAAACTCTAACTTTAACTACAACTTTGATAAGGTATTCTACCACCATCCAATATCCTTTTAAGAAAAAAAAAGTGTTAATAGAAAGCTTGTGAGAAAAGATTTCCAAACAAACTTGAATTATCCAAAATGGAGCTCTAGTTAGAGAGATATTGCTATTTGAAGTTTCTGCCTTAGTTAACCCAAAACTATCCAAAATGATGTCATTTTGGGCAATCTGACGAGAGGCAAGTTTGCGCTTGCCACGCTCCCAAAATTGGCATCGTTTTGGTGACAACCAATCACTCACACACACACACTCTCTCTCTCTCTCTCTCTCTCTTTGCATTAGGTGCGACACTACACTTATGTTCTTTCCCATTTCTTCATTTGATTTGCAACTAGTTTTTTGCCAACCAAAATTAAACCTGATCATCCTTTTTGTTTTTTTTACTTTCATTTAGTTTCTTTCTTTTCTTTTCGTTTATTTTACTAATGATAATAAAATAATAATATTGATACAACAATCAAAATTATCATAATTAAAATATGTACTACATAAAATGTTTTTTAAAAAAAATTAAATTCTCCATCTGTAATTAAATTAATTTTAATAAAATACATAAATTAACTTAAATTAAATTAATTTTCTTCAACATAAATATAATATTTTACTTAAATAAATTAATATTAAATTTATTCTAGCTAAATAGTAAATCATCCATAATTAATTATTTATTATGACATAAAATATATCTCATTAATAATTTGATTTCTTAAAATTAACAAAAATTTTCTTACATAAATAACTCAAAATTTCTCTAATTATATACACTAAATTAAATGATTTCACATAATATTATTAATTAAATCAACTTAATCAATAACTTAAATGAACTTAAATAAATTAATATCCTTAACAAAAAAAATTTTCATTGAATGCATGAGAAAGTGGTGGATAGTTTGGTCCATCTAAAATACCAGCTAAGGTAGCAATGTGGCTTCTTTTGACCTCTTTATTTACTCATGCGTTTGTTTGTATTAAGTCTTATGATAGGTGCTAAAGAGTAGGTAATATCTCTAAGCATAATGAAATGCCATTGAATTCCATGATCAAGGTAGAGTTATTTGATGTTTGTGGCATCAACTTTATGGGACCATTTCCTAAGTCTTTTGGGAATCAATACATCTTGGTGGTGTTGAACTACGTTTCCAAATGAGTGGAAGTTATTGCCACTCTAACCAGTGTTGCCAATATGGTGGTTCTATTTCTTAAAAGGCACATTTCACTAATTTTAGAGCCCTACATGCAATTCTAAGTGATGGTGGTTCACACTTTTGTAATCACTAATTCAAAGCCTTATTAAAGATATATGGTGTTAATCACAAGATAGCCACTTCCTACCACCCTCAAACGAGTAAGCAAGTAGAGGTTTCTAATAGAGTGATCAAGCATATCTTAGAGAAGACCATTAATTCATCAAGGAATGATTGGTCTATCAAGCTTTTTGATGCACTATAGGTATATAGAACCTCTTATAAGACTCTTATTGGCACTACTCCCTATCACTTCATGTTTAGAAAGATGTGTCACTTACTAGTAGAATTGGAGCATACAGCTTAATGGGCAATTTAGTATTTTAACTTTTATATGAATCTTGTCGAAAAGAAAAGGAAGCTTCAATTCCATGCACATGAGGCATTTTAATTCCAAGCATATAAAAACATTTACATCTATAAAGAGAAGACTAAGTGAAGGCATGGCCATCATTTATTACCTAAGAACTTTAGGGAGGGCTAGCAAGTTCTTTTATTCAATTTAGGATTGCAATTCTTTTGGTTAAGCTTAAATTTAGAAGGTCGGGGCCTTTGAAAACTGTGAAGATCCATCCTCATGGTGCCATTAAAATATTCAGTGCAAAAGATGAGACTTTCAAAGTGAATGGACATCACTTGAAGCTTTAATATGAAGGAGATTTCTTACCAAAGGGAGAGACTTTCAATCTCCCTGATGTCTTTTCCTAGAAGCCAAACACATAGGTCAAGTTACAGACCTTAAACTTATTGGGGCAATTGTCCATTATTCTATCCTTATTCTTTCATTTTTTTGTTTAGCTTTCTCTTTCTCACACCTTTTCTTTTTATGTGTTTGTTTGTCTTTTAAGGTTCATAAACTAGAAATAGAATGCATAATATCTCTAAGCAACTTTGGGGGAGTTTTCTTTCACTCTTGCTCTTGATCATAATGATATTTTCATTTTTTTTTTGTTTAATGAAATTATATTTGTTTTTGTTTGTATGTTAAGTGTTTTCTTTATGTCTTTGGTTTAATTCTATGTTAAAAGATATAAAAGATGTATATATAACCATGAAGGCTAAGATCATGGCCATATTGATGGTCAAAACTCACAAAAAAAGTGATCAAAGTAAGAGCATAACCAAGCACATGATAATGCTTTAAAGAACAAAATTACACAAAAAGTTTCCTTTAAGACATAAGATCAAGGCATAGTTGTGTCATGCCAAAACCAAAATGTATTGCTAAGAGCAAAATCATCTTCATTCAATTTCGAGCAGAATGTTTTCATCAAGGCATGACCTTAGTACATCGTTGTGTCATATGTTTTTTGGAAATGCATGGCCATGCCCTTTCTCTACCTTTTTAAATGTGCACCCATTCCTTTTCTTCTCATTTTTTATTTAGCAACCTTAGCACAATTGCCCCTTCTTTTCTCCCTCCTCTCAAGTTCAACCCTTCCAACTAAAAATCTCAATTTTCATTTTTCTTTCACTTAAAATCAACCTTTAATTATGTCTAAATCCCTTTAATCCATCATTAATAAGAAACACAAGCCTTTAAGGGCAAATCCTCCTTTCGAAGGAAGACCAACCTTTATCAACAAAGAACACAACAAAAAGTTTGATGTACTATCTAAATGCCCTTTATGCAAACTAAGTTCATAAATTTAAAGGCTATAGGGAAGGTGGTCTTATTAGATGAAATGATGGAGTGCCTGAGAGTTCTTAAGTAGGTCAACTTTGTTGAAATCCATATGAATTCATAAAAAGAACATTCTTTGGACTTCCCTAGTTCCTTTTATGATGAAACCATAACCCATAGGGGAAATTTTTATTTTAGGACCATAGCTTTCTTGTAACATCCCTATCCCTATTCATTGGAATTATCACATGAATATATATTCATTGCACAAATTATATGAAATCTCACAAGAACATATGCACAGGATAAATAATCATTTTGACATGTGAATTGTAAAAACACGACAATGACAATGACACCGTTGCATTTGGGATACTTGAACATATATGTAGTGTTTGCATAGTTTATATGACAAATTATTTCATGTTGTGTGCTTATTATAGCATCATAAATAATAGTTTTTGAGGGCTCATCTAAAAGTATAAGGAGCATCTAGAAATTAGAGAATGGACGAAGGTGATGAAGGAGTGAAGAAGAGGGACTAAAGGTAAAACTTTTAACTTTCAACCAGTAGGAAATCAGCCCCAATCTTTTGACTTATTTAAGATAAAAATACAGACCATTAGGGTCAGATTTTGAGTGGTAAACCATGGGTTATACCAGAAACAAAGAAAGAAAGGAAAGAAGAAGAAGAAGAAGAAAGGAAGAAGAAGAAGAAGAAGAGAGGGAGAAGTGTGGGCTGCCTAAGGTTTTCCAATTCTGGGACAATAGGTAAGTAATTTATCTTCTTATCAACTAGAATTAATCTCTCATGACATGTTAATCATGCATGGTTAGTGAGAATTATGGAGCAATTGTGGTAGAACTCTTGGATGGAAGTTATAAACCAAGAGAACAAGAGCTGATTCTATTGATTTTGCTGTTAGAGCAGAATTTTGTACCCACGATTTCATAGCCCTAGAAGAGGAACTGTGGGAAGTTCAAAACATGGAAGTTGTAGCCTTATGTCTCATATAAATGCATATGAAACAGTTTTACTTGATTCTGTGTGTGAGAGGAGATATGACCCCTTCATCAGGACTAGGTCAAATCCGAACTGAGATGATCTCAGTCTTCTGTTTTGTTATATTTTGATGACTTTATATTCTGATTTTGACAGAGTTCAAAAAATGAAACTTGTGGGGTTATATTCCCTTTAAATACCTGTTAAGAAGTTTTGATTAATTTTCTGTGTGGAAAGAGATATGGCTCATTGATTGGGACTGACTCTGTACCCGGATGACACACCACCTTTCTTTTAATTCGGTTTACCAAGAATTTGATGACAATAGACTCAAAATTTGATGATGGTCCAAACTTAAAAGTTGTATATTTATGTCTGATCTATGTACGTGTGAAATATTGTTGCCAAATCCATCATGGTTGCTAAGATATTATCCTTTTATCATGACTGGTTGTCAACATGTTATGAACCTACTTACCCTGAGATTGGTCCTTTGTTTTGGTGACCTTATAGACGGAAATGGACAATAAGTGAAACATGAAAAATGTTCATTTATATGTTTTGTAACTGATGGTAGAATATTATTGAAATTAGGCCAGTAAAATTTGAGATATTCCCAAGAATGTAATACCTACTCAGACTGAGATGACATTGTAACAGGGCAATATTTAAAAATTCACCACATTTTGTGTGTGTCTGATATTGACCTGAAATTTGAATATGTTGTGTGTTTATGTGTCTAGTTTATTTAAAAAAAGGAATCAAGTCATTTGGATGAGTATATCTAGAGTTATTGCTATGAGATCGTAGCAAGCTCAGGCTGCCCCATTAGGAATATATGCCTAAACATAGGTCCACTTGCATGGATCATGCACCAAGCATTCATAATCATTTTGACCTACTTGTAACCATGTATGTATCAAATTCTAGGGTCTCAAAAATTTGAGGAAGCCATAGAGAGGGAACCAAACCTACCGTAAAGGTCAGTAACAGCAAAAGGTGAATAGAAACAATAATTTGATTCAATAGGTGTATGTGATAATTGTATGATATGATTATACTCTATTACATGTATATATGATTGAATTGTTACATGTTACATGAAAATATGAGTCAAGTGAGAATGATTGAATTGTTACATGTTACATGGGAATGATTTGATTATGTTCTATTACATGTATATATGAATGAATTGTTACATGTTACATGGGAATACAGGCCAAGTGAGAATTAAATGCTCTTAACGATTACTTGGCATATCATTTGTGAATAAGCACTTGCATATGGAACTAAAAGGGGGTGTTGTGACTGACTTGTCAAACACTTGCAAATTACAGGAAGATGGACCAATAGGTCCCAAATCATATGTTACATGAATCACATGAATATCCCGAGATTAATGTTTGCCTTGCTCGGTCACGACAAAAACAAAGCTATTGCATTTGTACTTGCATAATCAATTGTTATACTTGCAATGTATCTTGATGATATTTGATTATGAATTATGCCATGAGAATTTGATTATTGTTTTTATTCACTGAGTTGCGACTCACCAAATCGCAACTATTTTTCAGATACTAAAGCATAGAGTTTGAACATTTTGATGCATAAAGTCTTGCACAAAGACACATGGAACACAGGTGATCAGCTGAATTCCAACTCTCTCTCCTTGTGTCATGTACATACATTTGATAGGAACTAGTTATGGTCACTGGTCCTGACATTAGTTAACACATATGTCATTAAATACATATGGGATTATATATGTATGATGAATAAACCTTAATGTGTATGCATTTCTGAACATGAAATGCCATGATTTGCAACTGAAGATGATAGTTACAATTGGTGGTATCATAGGATTCAAGCACACGCGGGGCATACGTGCAAATCCCCGTGTGTATGACATCGCGGGGCCGATGGGCAAATCCCGGATGTTGAGTGCTCTCATAGGTACCAGTTGTAGCCACATTGTGACATTACAATTTGTGGTATCAAAGCTGATTTACAAATGAGAACAATAGATGTCATAGTTATTGGTTTGACAAATGAATTTAGATGTTACAATTTTGGTATCAGAGAGGGCTCAAGCATACACGGGGCAGACGTGCAAATCCCAGTGTGTATGACATCGCGGGGCTGACGGGCAAATCCCAGATGTTGAGTGCTCTGATAGGTACCGATTGTATCATTACAGATTGTGGACATG
>CATIWR010013945.1:0-51508 GCA_949677035.1 Omphalea diandra | reverse complement strand
GAATTAAAAGAAAGGTGGTGTGTCGTCCAGGTACAGAGTCAGTCCAAATCAATGAGCCATGTCTCTTTCCACGCAGAAAATAAATCAAAACTGCTTAACAGGTGTTTAGAGGGAATATAACCCTACAAGTTTTATGTTTTGCACTCTATCAAAATCACAATATAAATTCAAAAAAATATAACAAAACAGAAGATTGAGATCATCTCGGTTCGTTTTTGAACCAGTCCTGATGAAGGAGCCATATCTGTTCACACACACAGAATCAAGTAAAATTGTTTCATATAAATTTATAGGATACATAAGGCTACAACTTTCATGTTTTGTACTTTCCTCAATTCCTCTTCTAGGGTTATGAAATCGTGGGTGAAAAATTCTGCTCTAACAGCAAAATCAACAGAATCAGCTCTGGTTCTCTTGGATTACAACTTCCATCCAAGAGCTCTACCTCAATTACTCCATAATTCTCACTAACCATGTATGATTAACATGTCATGAGAGGTTAATTTCAGTTGAGAAGAAGATAAATTACTTACCTATTGTCCCATAATTGGAAAACCTTAGGCAGCCCACACTTCTTCCTCTCCTTCTTCTTCTTCTTCTTCCTTTCTGCCTTTCTTTCATTCTTCCTTAGCTCTCTCTCTCTTTCATCTGGTGTATTTCGACCTCATCTCCTCTCTTACCAGCCCATAATGGAAGATAATTATAATTTGTATTCTTACTCTAATAGAACAAAAGATTGGTGGCTTGTTCCTATTGGTTGAAAGTTAAACAGTTTTGCTTTTAGTCCATTTTCTTCACTCCTTCATCACCTTCGTCCGTTCTCTAATTTCTATATGCTCTTTATACTTTTAGATGAGTTCTCAAACACCATTATTTATTATACCATAATAAGAACACAACATGAAATAATTTGTCATATAACTATGCAAATATTGCATATATGTTCAAGCATCCCAAATGCAACGGTGCCATTGTCATTGTCGTATTTTTACAATTCACATGTCTAAATGATTAATTATCTTGTGCATATGTTCATGTGAGATTTCATATCATTTGATATAGTGCATATGCTCCTATGTGATTTCATATCATTTCTGCAATGAATATATTCATGTGATACTGCCAATGAATAGGGATAGGGATGTTACACTTTCACCCTTGATGATTCATGCTTAATTGATGATTGGTTGATGATTCATATATCACTTGACTTTTGCTTTATGATTACCATTAAAATCTTTATAGTCTATAATCTAAAGATTTAATTGTGTATTATGTTGATCAAATGTCCATATATTAATTGAATTCATGACTATATCATTGAGTTTGATTACTAATTTACATCAACTAAGTTTTCAAAATGTTTGCTTATCTAAAAAATCCATTTTAAACTTAGTTATATTTTGGAAAACATGGCCAACAACCGTTGCAAGTTTACCAATGACCATTGTGTTATTGTTGAGTTCTAAATTTTAGTTTCAACATGTCCCCACAATTGTTGTGAATTTCCAAAGACTGTTGTTCTTCACCCAATGGGCATCACGAGCAACCATCATCGTTGAATGAAGAACACTTGCTTGATCAAGCTAACAGTCTTGTTCAACCACCATTATTTAAATCACAATAGCCATTGAACAATCCCAATGTTTATATTTTTTAAAGGACCAGGAAACTCTTCAAACTCCTTTATAAACCTCCTAAACCCTAAAGTTGTTTTACTTTAGCTTTGATTGTGTTTTGGCTCTATTTATCTCTCTCTATCTCTCTCTATCTCTCTCTCTCTATCTATCTATCTCTATATACATTTGCTACTATTTACTTTTCTTTTCACTTGCATCTATCATTAAACACTAAACCAAATGCCATCTAAAGATGAATCAACCGAGAGATATAAACAATCGACTAGGAAAAACCCCCAACTCTCTTACTTAGGCTTAGAAACTGAGAAAAACTTAGCCTCAATGCTAGCACAATAGAAGAAAAAGACATCCGAACAATCTTTAGCACCTTAATCCTTGAAGAAATCTAAATCTATCCCATAATCAAATGGAAAAGGAAAGAAGACAGAAACAAAACAAACCCCTCTTACTCTCTAAAAATTTTATCTTAAAATGGAGAAGGAGAAGGAATTGGCCTTTAAACTCCTCAAAAGACATATTGGGGAGACAACATTTTCAAATGGGGTGATTTATAGAGGTATGGATTGGTAGAACAAGTGGAAGAACTTATGACCAATATAGGGTGGGAACTTTTTTGTCATATAAAAGTTTCCTCCTATCTGGAGCTCACAATATAATTTCTCACCATCTTAGAAGTTATGGGAGGTGATTGCCATGCATTTACATAGGAAGGTATGATTAACTTCAAACTTTTAAGGAGAAAATACACCTTAAGGTCAAATGAGTTGGCGAAATGCTTCAATGCCACCACTGCTGGAATAATAGAGCATCCTCTTATTTTTAAAATGGATGTAAAGCAATTTTAAAAGTCAATCATGGATAGGAAGAGCAACTATAATAGCAATAATAGTAAGGCATCAAAGATAAAAATCCAAGTCTTGAGGATATCTCACTAATTCATAACCTAGAATATTAACAGTAGAGCGTAATCTAATGGTAATTGCACCATCACATACCTATTTTATCTTTGGTGCATGAAGAATAAGCAATGGATCAACACATCCCTATTTTTTATGCAAAAGATAGATGGTCAAGTGGATAAAAGGAATGAGTTTGTGATGGGGCATTACATAACCAAGATTGCCTAGCATGTAAAGTCTATTCCCTCAATAAAAGAAGAACTTGAGGAAAGGAACATTATGTTGGAGAAACTACCACATAATAAATCCATTTGTGAAAAGATGTTATTGAGCATAGGGATCTTCTAAGGCTCAACTTTAGCCTGATACCAAAAAATGGAGAAATGGTTGAACTAGAACATGAAGATAAAGATGTTGATGAAGCCATAAGAGTCGGGATTACTATTATGGAAGAGAATAAAATTAGTGCTCCTGCTCTTGCTCCTGTTACTCCTCTCTCATACTTTGAGAAAAAATTCCTTAAATCAACTAGTAACCGTCTCTAGTGTTGTTGAACAGGTTGAGTCCTCTACTATATCTCTTCACCAAAAGGTATAAAAACTTCAAAGAGATATGAAAGATGTCAACCAGACTTTAGATTGGATAATGGAAGGGTTAAATTTACATCCTGGAACTTCAACTACTACAATAGAGTCAGATGCAACAATAGAGCCCAAGGACAAATCCTAGAATTATTCCTAAGACCCTCACCTCCAATCATCTCTTTCATCTCATGTTGCATATTTTAACTTTATTTCATTTCATTTATCTTTGTTTTCTAAAAAAAAATGTTGATGTAAGGCACAACATTTCTTTGATGCTATAAATATTCTCTCTTTACTTATACTTTTGTTTGAGATTTCATTTCCCTTGTTGTTGTTATTACTTGTAGATTGCTTTTTGATAATGACAATTTGGGAGAAATACCAAGGAAAAATAAGAGTATGAGCCAATAAGTTAAGGGGAAAAGGTATGAGAAAGTATACCATAGAAAACGTAATGCATGTGACTTGATTTTTTTATTTTTAAGGCTATTAGATATATGTGTGAATTTGTTTTTAAAAAACTTGGTATGCATAATTTGTTCTAATAGTACATAAAATTTTGAAACAAAATGGGGAGCATGATCTATTAGATCTTATGCACTTGAAATTGAATCACATTATTTAATAGTTTTAAATACTTAAGGTTTATATGATGTACATTTTCACTTTTTGCAAGATTGATTATCCTGGATAGATTGTTTGTCATCATAAAAATGGAGGAGAATGTTGAACTTAGCTTAGAAGGTTGATGAACAAGCTTGTTTTAATGATTACAAATATATCTAAAAGTTGACTATTGTCCAAGTTAGTGTGTAAAATCTTACAAATACATCGATCTTTTGATCCAAGGCTTTTAAAAAAAGAGTTTGATTTAAAACTCCAACTATTCAAAGCTAATGGGTGGTATGACATTTCAACGGGTGTTATGACTTCATCAATAGGCATTGAAGATTCTCAACAGGCATAAACATGACACCCAAATATGAAGAAAGTCTTTTGGGCCTCTTAACTAGTAACTCTTTCAAGAATCAATAGGCGTTGGATGACTCAAACACTTGAGCTTCACAAATTGACCTTCACAATGGGCGTTGCATTTTTGCAATAGTCGTGGTTCATCATACCTCAACAGGCATTGCACTTTCATAATAGGCATTAGACCAAATGACTTAATGTGAAGTAATTCTCAAAGACTTGACATGGGTGATGATGCTTTACCAAAGCGCATTGGAAAAGATCTCAAGCAAAGTTAAAGTTTATAGACCCTCCGACACCTTCATATTTGTAACATGCATTGAGATCCTTTTCAATAGGCATTGAAAGTAAGCCAACAATTATTGACGCCCTATAGAAAAACTTGAAAAATAGAGCATTAAGTTCATATCCTTTTGGAAACTTCAACAGGCATTATCCATATGTCAATAAGAGTTGAAGTTGAATTCCATCAGGCATTGAAAAGCTCCAACAGTCATTGAAGGAGTTGGTGACTACAAAATTGAGAAAGTTAAAAAAGGAACATCTAGGCAGATCTCTTTACAATAGCTAGTTCCAATGGCCATTTTAATAAAATCAACGAGCGTTGAAGCTGTATTCTTACCAAAAAGCAGGCATGAAGAGTGTCCAAAATAGGCATTGAGTGACTAGACATGGAGTGACAACTTTATTTCAATGGCTAGTTTTGTGTCTCTGCCTATAAAAGGACCCTCTCACAATAGAAACACATAGAGAAAAATAGTCAAAAGTGAGTATATTCTAATGTGAAAGAAATCTTTAATAAAAGGGTGAAAATAAGTGTGATCTAGCTTATAGAGAAGATCATTGTCAAAAGTTTATAAAACTATCTTTAAACATCTCTTAAAAGTTTCCACCAAGTCAAGCAATTATTGTGAGTGTATTCCTTATTGTTTATTGTTTAAGTGAGAGTATTCTCTCTTATCTTTAAGTTATAAATTATTTAGAGAAAGTTTTTGGTTTAGGAGATCTTAGAAGATCTAAAACCATTTTGTGTAAGGTTTAATGAAGTACTTGCAAACTACTTTGGGAAATAGTTTTAGTAGCATTTAAAAGTCTATTTATAATGGCTTGGTAGGGCCCAAAAACTACTATTATAAAGGTGATTAATAGTACTTGAAAGCTTTCTAGATAGTGAAAGGCTTTAGTAGGAAGACTAGAGGAGAGGACATATGTATGATTATGTTGAACCTCTATAAATTGATTATATTGATTTCTCATTATTTTTGTACATAGCTTTAATTATTTTTACTTGCCATTGCCCTATTCAACTATTCTTATAGGGCACCAAGTGATAACATACCTTACCCTTGGCATTGTTCCCAAATGTGACATTGCCATTTCTCTTTTCTTTTAAGGCTATGAATAGCTTTTTGTTTCCTGTCATATGCTTTAAGCACCAATTATCAACATATCAATCATTATCCTTATTAGTGGCTACCAAACATTCCTATAAAACATAAATAAATTATCTTTGTTTAGGTATCCAAGCATACTTGGGTCCTTTGGGGTTAGGTCTTGAAGGGTCCTAAAGTTTGAGGTGAGCCTTTCTAATATAGCAGAAAGTGTTTATGTGTCCAAAATTCATACAATAATGACATTGGAACTTAGATTTATAAGTCTTTTCCCTATGCATAATCATAGTATGAGTAGAGGGCCTTCTCATACCATAGTGGTGAGAGTGTATGTATGTGCATGGATGATTAAGAGTAAAAGATAATATATTTTTTTTTATGTATGATTGGGTGAGCATGCCTCTTAGTTTAGATGAATGCATGATTGGCCTTTTTAGGCTTAGGCTTTGAGCATTGAGGTACCTTTCCTTTAAATTGGGCATAGGTGGCTTAGTGCTAAGAGCACTCTTCCTCTTGATTACCTCAATGCTACATGTTTAAGATGTTGATGCTCTAATGAATGTTATGAATGGGGTGTAGATAAAGACACTCCATTGAAGTCTAGACCATGTCTTACTAAGGGAGGTCTTTGAGATACAGTTAGTGTAGCTTCCTTCCCTTTGTGGAACTTATAAATAAAATTTCTAAGCTTAATCACTTCTCCCTTTCATTTCTTAATGAGTTAAGGGAAGATGAAGACTTGGTAAGACTCCCTATAAATTTTGTGAGTTCTTCATTTAAAGTCCTTAATTCACTTATTAAGGATTTAAATTCATCCTTCAGTTTTAGTCATTTCTTTTTCTAAGTTTTTATTTATGATTTATACTTATCACATCTCAAAGTAAGAGCTTTAAGAAGTTCATCATCTACATCATCATATGCTTCATAATTATTACAAGAGTGAGGTGAAGAACTTGCTCATTAGAATAATCCTCTTGTGCAATGAAATAAAGATTTTACCTCCTAACTAAAGTTGTCATCCCAAGTGGCTTTGAAACTTTTCTTCTTCTTCTTGTTCCTATTCTTCTTCTTATTCTTTAGCTTGGGGCAATCATATTTAATTTCACCTTGTTTACCACACTCATAGCAGGGCACTTCATTTTTCTTTTCCTTGAGGTTAGGAGTAAGCTTAATCACTTTTTCTTTTAAGGAATCATTTTCCTTTATTAATGAGTTAAGAGAAGGTGAAGACTTGGTAAAACTCTCTATAGAGTTTTGAGTTCTTCATTTGAAGTCCTCAATTCGCTTATAGGTTCATTTAAGGATTTAAATTCATCCTTTAACTTTGAGCTTTTTTTTTTAAGTTTTCATTTGTGATTTATACTTATCACATCTCAAAGTAATAGCTTCAAAAAGCTAATCATCTACATCATCATATGCATCATAATTATTACTAAAGTGAGGAGAAGAACTTACCTCATTAAAAGAGTCCTCTTGTGCCATAGAATAGAGATTTGCCCCTTCCTCGTCTTCATCCTCCTCATTAGAGCCATCATCCCAAGTGGCTTTAAGGCTTTTCTTATTTTGCTTGTCCCTTTTTCTCTTCTTCTTCAGCTTAGGGAAATCATATTTAATTTGACCTTACTTACCACACTTATAGTAGGTCACTTCATTTTTATTTTCCTTGAGGTCAGGAGATGCCTTCTTCAAGTTCCTTTTATCCTTCTCTTTGCTTATCAGCTCCTCAGTCCTTATAGAAAACCATGGCTTGCTCTTCCTCCTTTTCATTATCATCATCATCAGTTCAGATAGCTTCCACCAATTTATCTTTGGCTGAGAATTAAAGTGTCAGGGCCTTCTTTTATATTTTATGATTCTTATCCCCCTGTTCTCTCATCTTTTTCATTTCCTCATTCTTTTTCAAGGCCAACTCATAAGTGAAAAGTTTGTTTATGAGAACATCTATTGGCACCTTTGAAATTCATGGATTTAACTATTGGATACTGCATACTCTAGCTTGAAACTTTTGAAGAGGTAAAAGATTTAAGTATTTTGTTGTTTACATCATGATTGGTGAGTATCCTACCAAATTTCTTCATTTTTTTGACTATTGACAGAAGTCTATTTGTCATGTTGATAACTCTTCCATTGTCTTTCATGATGAATAACTCTCATTCTGTCACATACATTTCTAGCTTGTTGGATTTCACCATTATTGTGCCCTCAGGGTAATTCTCTAATGCCTTTTAAATTCCATGGGATTTGAGATAATGTTGTACTCTTCTAGTCTCCTCTATTGACAAGGAGCTAAGAAGAATTATTATAGCCCTTTTGTTTTTCCCATTTGATCTTCTATGTGTTTCCACCCATTCTTCTAATAGGAACAATTTTTCACTTCCATCAACCACCATGGTAGGAGGCTTCCATTTTTTTACTACTATATCCTATAAATCTACTACATCATTGTCCAAATATATCTTCATTTTATACTTCCAATGAGTATAGCCAAATCCATTGACATAGGGCTAGAGATAAGTATGGATTCCTTCTTATACTATTTTGTCTTTACTCACACAATTAAGGGCTTCAATGAGACTAAGCTCTGATACCACTTGTTGGCCCTTGAGCAATAAGAAGGGGGGTTGAATTGGTCGAAAAATCCAAATTTGGAAGGAAATATTTGATGAGATAGAAATAGAAAATGAAGGAAAAAAGTTAAAGACATAAGATTTTATAATGGTTTAGGTGTTAATGAACCCTACATCCACTCCCTAATTCTTCTAATTGGGTATTCAACTATCATTAATGGTTTTTTCAAGGTCACACCAAATTTTTACACTTTATTTTTTATGGCTCACACATAACCTTACAACTTATGTTTCAAGGCTCACACAAAAACATCTTAAGTGTTTTCACAAAGGCTCACACTTAATCTATACAAGAGTTTTACAACTAGGCTAGCTTTCAAATCCAATAACAATGGTGTTTAATGCTCACACCTAATAATACCAACTCACATAAAAGAATTAAAGGTTGAGAAATAAACTTGAAATAGTTTGGCTATATTTAATGTTATTCTCTTACATTCATGTCTATTTGGTGGAGCATTTATAGGCAACAATCACCAATGAGACATTACAAATAAAAAAATTTTTAAATCTCCAAGTTATGTCAAGTGTATCTTATATTAACTACTTGTCAAACTAATTTCAAGGTCGTGAATGATCATTTGTGGTCGCGATCACTTCTTATACAAACATTGTTGAAATAGCGGTAGAGAAACCCATTTGTATCTAACAACTAGTCTACATGGCACACTATAATTGTCTTTCAAAGAATATAGTAGTTACATTCTTTGAGCTAGATAAAAATAGCAGTTGCAAAATATTTTTCTCTAGGATGTGATTGCCACCATGAATCCTTCTATTTGATAAGGAAATATAGCTCTATTAAATTGTAGTCTTGATCATTATGTCACCCTCACAAATTTTAATAAACCAACAACTTTCTTGGACACTTAGCATGCTCTGGTTATAGACTTGATTCCCCCTAGTCAAATCCAAAAGTTGCGTCGTGATTTTAGGCGTGACTCTTACTGTGAATTCGTCTATTATAACTTTACAAAATCCTTGATAAGATAGCAGTTGCGATTTCCATCATGAATCCTTTTACCCCATCTTATTCCATTCTTCTTGTAAGATAGTGCTCACAATTTGAAGTTTTCCCCTGTGAATTAGAAAGCCTTTCATAATGCTTGAGATTTAGACTCCCATTCAACTTTTGATGCAAACCTATCTAAAAATCTATAAAATCAATACTTAAAATTGATGTTAGAACATATCAATCTACATTGTCAAGATCAAAATAGAGTTTTGACTTAAGTTTAATCAACCTAGTCTAAAAATTTATAGGTTTGTATCCCATATAAATTATTCTAAGTTTAAACTATGAAATTTATAGGTTTATATCCCATATAAATTATTATAAAATAGTTTTTCTTGATTTGTTATGTGGAAAGAGATATTCCTCTTTTCATGTGACTGACCTCAAACCTGTTGAACCCTATTTAATCTCTTAATTATGTTTTCTGAGAATATGATGGTCATAGAATAGGAATTTAGTGATATGAGAAACTTGAAAGTTGTATATTTATATCTAATCTATATGACTATAAAATAACTTGGCCAAATATACTATGGGTGAGAACATATTGCCCTTTCATTGTACTTATTCTAAATGTTTTGAAACCTACTCACCCTAAGATTGGCCATTTATTTTGGTAACCTTATAAAATGAATTATATAGTCCATAAAACATGAAAAATGTAACTTTATGTGTTTTTGTAACTTTTGGCCAATTAGTTTTTCAATTGGTTTTGTAAAATTTGGGATATGGCTAGAAGTACAAGACCTACTTAATTTGTAACCACATTGAAATAAGGCATAATTAAAAAATTCACCATAATTTATATATACCTTATATTGACTTGAATCTTGGCTATGTTGTATCATTATATGCCTATTTTTTGTATAAGAAAAGAATCGACTCATTCATATATATATTTAGAGTTATTACTATAAGAGTGCAGTAAGGTCAAGCTGTCATATAAGAATAATAAGCTTAAATACTAGGTACACTTGCATGGCACATGACCATAGTGCATAGTATGCATGCAAACTCATTTTGGAATTTTATAATGATATATGTATCAAATTTTATGATCTCAACACATTGAGGAAGCCCAAGAGAAACATTCAAACGTACCATAAAGGTTGGATGCATCAATGGTGAGTAAAAGTCATAATTGGATTCTAATGTGTATGTGTGATGATTTTATGATATAGTTACGTTCTATTACATGTATATATGATTGAATTGTGACATTTTACTTATGAATGCGAGTCTAGTGAGAATTATATGATCTTAATAATTACTTGTTCTACCTTTATAAATGAACACTTACATTTGAAACTAAATGGATATCGTGACCAGCTTGTCAAATACTTGCTAATCACTTGGAAAAGGGACAAATATGTCTTATTATGTCACATGTTATTGATCAAATGAATCACATGTTATATGTTAGCCAATAAAATCAAATGTCACTTTAATCACATGAATTATCGAGAATAGTGTTTGCCTTGCAAAGTCATGACAAAATCATTCATTGCATTTGCACTTGCATAGTTAATTCTTATACTTGTAATGTATCCTAATGATAATAGATTTTTGGTTGTGCCATTACAATTTGATTATTATTTTTATTCATTGAGTCATGACTCACTAAATCACAATTATTATTTTTTTAAAATAGTAAAGCATAAGGTTAGGGTACTTTGGAACATAAAATTTTGCATATAGACACTTGGAGTACAGGTCATTGGTTGAATTCATCTTTCTCTCTCCTTGTGTCATATACATATACCTAGATAGGAATGAGATTGTGGTCATCAACCATGAACATGTTTTAGTTCATATATATGTACATTAGATACATGTTGGATTATGTATGAATGATGAGTTAACCTTTATGCATATGAATTTTTGGACATGAATGCCTTAATTAGTAAATGAAAATGGTTGTCACAGTTTTTTGTATCAAAGTAGTGATAGGTTCCATATGGACATACATATGAACTTGATATGACTTTTGCACTATTATGCATTATCATATAAAATAGTCTTATATGTTTGTAAGGTATTAGCAAAGGGTAGTCATGGTAGCACCAATGACTCAACAAGGAAAGGGGAGTCAACCGATTTTCATTCCATAGAAGCCTCATACCAACTATTAAGAGATCAAATTGATGATAGAGTTCGATCTCCCACACATTTTCATGCTCAACACATATCTCATAAGTACTCACAATGTAGAACTGGTGAACCAACAGTGTAAGGTCCAAGAAATCAAAGAGAAAGAAGGTATGGCAAATTGAGAAAATACGGTGCAATTGGCTGTAGTGGTACCACAGATCTGACAGTGGTCGAGACAAGGATTAAAAAAGTATAGAGAGCTTTGAATTTTAAGAAATGCATACCAAAATAAAAGTTTGATTATGTAGTGTTGCTATTTATAGGGGAATGCATATGATTTGGTCGAAAACCATTATAGGGAGTGATGTCTAGCCTCTAGTGCTTATATGGGATGATTCTTTATGAGTTCGACAATAATTACATGCCAAAAATGTATAAAGATGATAAAAGAAAATAATTTTTGAATTTAAAATAGGGGGAGATGACTATGCTATGTATGAGGTAAATTAATCAATTATCTCATTATGCATTATTTTTTATGACCACTAACAAAGATAAATGTTGAAAGTTTGAAGAGGGATAAAAAAAAGAGATCAGAAGTAAGATTATAGCTGCAAATCTTAAGAGTTATACTAAGCTAAAAGCTGTTGTAATCAGGGTGAAAAGATTAAAAAAAAAAAGAAGAAAAGACAGGGCAATGAGTAAAAAGATGGCCTATTAATTTTACTGGGCATTTTAGCAGAAAAAAAGGTAAACATGGAGATTATATGTCATCACAGTCTAGTGCTTGGGGTGGTTACTCTAGCTTTAGTGGTAGGGGTTAGGAGTTTCATCTTATACAAGCAGACGTCAAGGCCAAGCTATACAACAATGACCTTAAGTGTACATTATGGGAGGTAACATATGGGTAAATGTAGGAAACATATAGGTGGGTGCTGCTTCTATGGATCTTTTAAATATATGCTTCAAGATTGTCCTAAAAGATCTAGAATCTCAGAAGGGTAGAGGCAGAGCTATATCAGAATCCACAGTTAAAGTTTCAAAAGCAAGTGTAGTTGGAGCATCATTTTGCAGGGGCAATGGCAGAGGTAGAACAACCACAATAGGCTAAAGTATGAGTAGCTTAAAAGCCCAAAGTTCTAGACTCTAATACAAGCTATAGTATTTTCCATGACTAGGCAAGAAGCCACCACTATTCCAGAAGTTATCACTAGTAAAATTTTCTCCATGATTTAAAAGTTGATGTATTAATTGATCCCGACTCTACAGATTCATTCATTTCATTTAACATGGCATCCCAAATGTGTAGCAAGCATCAACATTTAGATTTTAACCTATGTGTCAGTACTCCTTTAAGAGATTTGATACTTTTTGACAAGTTATGTCATGATTATGTGATTCACATTGATGACATTGAGTTGAATGCTAATCTAGTACTGTTGCCACTCCGTGAATTTGATATGGTACTAGGTATGGACTAATTGTTCAAATATCATGCAACTGTGAATTGTTTTACTAAGAAAGTTATTATGGAATCTCCAAATCAAATAAGGACTGTGTTTCAAAGGGAAAGACAAATTGTACCTGCATGCCTAGTTTATGCTATCAAGACTTTTCACATGATTAAAGATGGTTGTGAGGCTTATTTGGCACATGTGGCAGGCACAAAGTTTATAAATGAATTACTTTAGAATATTCTAGTGGTAAATGAGTTTCTAGATGTATTTCTAACTGACTTACCCATTTTGCCACCTAACAAGGAGATAGAATTCACAATTGAGTTAGTCCCAAGAATAACACCCATTCCACCTTATAGGATGACTCCATGTTGTCCCTAGGCACTAAGAAGAGGGGTTGAATTAGTGTATAGAATTTAAAAAACAACAAAAAGGGAAGAAGAAAGAGTAGAATGGAGACAACCGATTTATAGTGGTTCGGGTATAATTGACCCTACGTCCACTCCCCAATTTACCAATTGGGTATTTCACTATCTCAAGGTGTTTTCAAGCTCACACCCAACTTGTACAACTTGTATTTTGATGGCCTACACACAACCTTACAATAATGTGTTTTTAGGCTAACACACAACCTCACTACAATGTGTTTTTAGGCTAACACATAACCTCACTCAAGTGTTTCACTAGGCTCACATTTAAACCTCACACTTAAACCTTTCTTGAAGTGTTTTTTCAGGCTAACACTACAACCTTACAACTTAATGTTTAATGCTCACACCTAACACTTATAATTTCATAAAGAAAATTGAAGAAAATGAGTAGCAAAGATTGAAAGCTTTAATTACTGGTAATAAATTTCTTAGCAACCTTATTCATGGCTGTTTGGTGTAGTGTTTATACCCAAACTTCACCAAAGAGACATTGTAGAACATAGCTCATAAAATCTTTGAGACATGCTTGACAGATTCTGCATTAAATGCTTGATAGTCTCAATTTGCGATCATTACTACTCATTAGCGATCGTGAAATCCAAATTTCTGAATGAAAATCTCGTTTGTGTCTAACAACTAGTCCATGTGGCAGCTTTTGATTAGTTCACCAAGAAAATATAATCGTTGCCTTTCACCTGCTTTCATAAGTCACGGTCACGATCATTCTTGTATAGGCTGCGACAAAAGAATGCAAATTCGTCTGCCGAAGATGGTCATCTTCTTCTTTATGATTCGCAGTCGCTACCAACAAGATGCCTCCATGAAATTTGACTTCCAACGGTTTGTTGGGACACTTGTCATGCTGTGACTGTGGATTTGCTTCCCTTTTGAGTCACTTCAAAATTCACGGTTGCAACTTGGGCATGATACACTGCGATTTCGTCTATCAATTTTAGACTCATTCATTTGGATGAATCGCGACCGAGAATAGCTTCGTGATTTCCCTTGTTTGCTTTCTAGCAATGCTTCTTCACAGATAGCAGTCGTGAATCCAAAGTAGCGGTCACGATTTAGAAGTCACTTTTCATATTTGAAGATTTTTAAGCTACATCCAACTTCCAACTTAGATAAAAACTAAAGGCTGCAAAATAACACTAATTTGAAATATTAGACATGATCAATCTCCTTTCTCAAGATCAAAAGAGGTCCAAGACTTGGGTTAACTACCCTAGTCCAACACTTTCTTCATGCTTTCAAGGGCTAATGATCCCTATTATGCACGTTTCCTTATCCCTTGGACTATCTACAAGGACAAATCACTGAAACAAAATTAGTTATATACCCTTACGTAACATATAATGCCCGATGCAAGAATGATGGTGCAATGCAAAATGCTTAGAATACATAAAAAAAAAATTACTTAAGGGCACTACAGAACTCGAACAAGTAAAGACGTCAAAGACCCTAGAACTTTGAAAGTCAAATGAAACATATGATAAAGCCTTAGTATCACTAGTAACTTATTGAAGGTAGCACCCTCGCCTTCAAATTCAAAGCCATACAAACTTGAGCTTTTTTAGTGTTTGACATCCACTAGACCTAGAGGAATACTATAATACATGCACAGGCATAAATCTTTGGGTTTCTAAATATGTGCAAAAGCTCAATGGTAGCTATCTACTTCCCTCTTTATTTTTCATATATATATATATATTATTTTTATGCCATAACTTTTGCCTAGGTCGCCTTTACGGGTCTTCAACCTAGCAAGCTTTCATTCAACATTTTTTTCTTCTTCTTTTCTCTTTTTTTTTTTTGCTTTAATTTTTTCCTAAATCGCCTTTTCAGGTTTTTGACTTAGCGAGCATTTTTAGTTCTTCTTTTTTTTTTTTCTTTTTTTTAAAGGGTAGCTTGATCATTCTCATGCATGTTGACACCATAATCCCATGCCCTGATTCATGACAAGCAAATATAGCTATGACACATATGGTAGAAAAATATGATGCTTGTTATTGGCTAGCCCTTTCAAATTTTCTCACTAAATATTTTACAACTCTCTTTTTACTTTCTCCCTAACTTTTGCCTAGATGGTCTCTTTTATATTTTCCACTTAGTGGGATTTTTTATTTTCTTTTTGTTGGTGTTTTTTCTTTTTTTTTTTTTTTTTTCACATCACAATGGGTTTAATAGGTTATTACCTCTTCATCTTTCTTTTAAGTTGTTTTTTTCTATCTTTCAAGTTTCTTTGATTGCCTTCCAAGTAATGTTCACTTGAGTCTTATGATGGTATCATTCTGTAAGGTACTCAAGATTTCTGAACTTTTTCTGTCATGGATGTTTTTTCTTTCTCCTATCATTTGGTCTCTTTATAAAATTAAGGGACGAGACATTAGGTTAGGCAACTTCTTTTTATCTGTCATGTATATTATTGTTGAAACTTCGCCTAGCTTCCTTACTTCCACGGGTCATCTATTGAGATATGCCCTTCCTCACACATCTCTCTTCTCATTCTTCCCCTTTACATATATCTCTTATCTTCCTCTTCACTTCTTTTTCTCTAGTAACAAGGAAGATTTAGGGCTTATCATGGCTTTTCGCACCATGCTTCCTTTCACTCTTCAATCTCACCTCTTTTGTCTCACACTCCTTTTCTTGTTACACTTGTTCCCTAGATTTCTTTCTTCATCATAGTTTTTCACTCTCACTTCTTTCTTCCTCAAATCTTCTATTAGTTCTTTCTCTTCTTTTTCTTCTCCCTCTTCCTCTTTTTTTTTTATCCATTCATTTCTTCCTCTCTCTTGAGTTTTTCATTATTTCCTATGAGGCAACACAAAATGTCAGGAAGATGGTTTTATATATCATAGGCTTTGAAATAGCTGTTATTGCATCATTTTTCTTTTTTTTTTTTATTTAAATATCCATCCCTTGTGATGTTCATTTTTTCTTTTGCTTTCTTTCTTTTTATTTTTTATTCTTTCTCTCATAACAAGCATTTCATTATGCCATCAAATAAGCAAAAACATTAAATTAAAAGCTATTTCATAACCACATTTGAATTAAACATGCAAAAACATGAAATTAAAAGCATCGTCATTAATTAAAATAACCAAATTATGCAGATGTCTTTAGCGAATATAAGACAGGTTGAGCTAAGAAAACAACATGAAACTCTAAACTATGTCTTCTACTAAGTCGTCATGGTTCCTTTTCTAGGTCTTGTAGCTTGTTTCTCTAAAAAAGATCCTGGATAGTGTTCTTTATGTGTAACGAAGCAAGTTTCATGGTATTTAAATGGCATACCGTTAACATCGGACTGTTAATACCGATCGATCCCGATAATGAAAAAGTGAGCAGTGGTTTCGATATTAAAATTTAGTTTTTGGTGTTATCAGTATCAATTTTGATTTTGTAAAAAATTATAAATGGTAACCATCGATATGTCGTTTAATAAAACATTATGTTTGAATAAGACATCTAAATTTAGATTTCTCCATTTGCATTCTGGGCAATGTAAATTATTAAATTAAGCAGGTTTAGATTACCAGTATCGGTATCAGATACCACCAATAGTGCCATTATATTTATGGTATTAATTTTTACAATTTTTATATTTAATGGTATAAGGATCGGTGTTATATATCATTGGTATCAGTATTATATGGTATTATAAAAAATGACAATTTTAATAGTCGTTGTATACCAATTACAACACTAATAACCACATTAGGATTAAACAAGCACAAATATGAAATTAAAAGCATCATCATTCATTAAAATAACTAAACTATGAAGATGTCTATAGCAAAGATAAGATAGGTTGGGCTAAGAAAGTAACATGAAACTCTAAACTATATCTTCTACAAAGTTACCGTGGTTCATTTTCTAGGTCTGATAGCTTTTCACTCTTAAAAAGATCCTGGATAGTGTTCTCCATATGCCAACACTAATTGTTGTATGGTCTTGTGATCTAGTGAGGGCTACATCCTTAAGGTTAGGAATGCTGGAGGGGCTTGTGCTTCTCATGTAGTGTAAACCCTTATTCCTTCAACTTTTCCTATGCTTGAGACAAAGGTTAACCAAGTTAGAGTTTTTCTTAGGTTTTATTCCCTCTTATATATTGATTGGTCCTTTTACACTAAAGTCTTCTTTTAGTACCTCCTTAATAGTTGTGTCCATATCTTCATCCTTTAAGAGTTTTAGTGCATGATGCATAGGTAGTAGTTATACTTCCTCCTTATATTCCTTAAGAGCCTTTTCTACAAGTTGGCTTGGAGGAATGAACTCTTACTTATGATCTTGGCTTGACTGGCCATCAAGTGCTATGAGGTTGGGTATCAGCCCTAAATCAAGAAGGCCCTAGATTTCATGACAAAGCCTTTGGCACTCATCTATGATGACCTATACCTTAGTGGAAAGCACAAAAGGCATTAGTGTTGTAGTTCTTAGGTAAGAGAGTTAATGAGGGCTTAAGGGCCAAGGGATGCAAAATCCCTTCCTTTTGGAGTCTTTCCGAGGCTTTGGATAGTGATACCGTATGCTTAAGAAATCCCCAAGAGCTCTTGTCAATTACTTTCTTTTTCTCTCATCGAGCCTGTAATTACTTTTGATGTGTAGGACCTATAATGTATTAAAAAATACTAATTTTTGTATACTATGTGTTAGCTAATTGATATAATTTTTAGGAAAAAAATCCTTCATTTTGGGCTTCAACAGGCACTTTTTAAAAGTAGCAAAAAAATGTGCACTTAAGATATGATCATAATTTCATAGCTCTTAATCGGAAACCACTACTTGGCTAAAATGCAAACATTTGGGGACCTATTTGATGGTTCTAAGGTTCCTACATGTCGCCTATAGTTAAAAAGGGTTATTAGAGTAGATGGCTCTAATAAGCTTGAAGGAAGGTTGTCGTATACCACCTCATTTGACATGCCCAAAGGGAATTGGCTTATGAGTGATGAATCCTTTTCACCATCTCCTAAGCCTGAATGGAGCTTAAGTCTTAAGCTCGGAGAACTCATCGGTTAACTAAAGGGCTCCTAGTGCATATGGTGAAGTGTAAAGGCTACATGAATGCAAAAAGAACTTAATTAATAAAGGAAAAACATAAATATAAACCAAAGATTCATGAAGCCAACTTCGTTAGTCTCCAACGCAGTTGCCATTGTGAGCACTTAGAATTTCATGTTTTTGCACTCAAACGAGTTGAATCTTGCTTGCGACTCCTATCTTTTATCTATCATCATTGGTAATGACCCCTAATAATGGCTCAAGATTTGGATCAACAAGAGATCCTTGAGGCCTCATGCAAGATGAAAGCCCCTTTTCCAAAGTTGAGGTCAATAGAGGACTATGGCAAGACAATACATTTGTACCATCCTTAGGTGAAATATGGGGTCGCCATCCGACTTTGGTCAGGATAAAAATCTAGACAAAGACAAATTATGAGCCTACCTAAGTCATTTAAAAGGCCTAATCCATCTTTACTTGTCAAAGATCTAGTTTGGGAGTTAGGTACGACTTGAAAAAGAGGTTAGGCACTCCAAGTCACCTAGATATAGGGATCCAACCTTTGGGCGATCAATGGTTCATTCTTATACCTTGCCTTTATTAATTAATTTTCTAATAATCAATATAGGCACATCCATCTATGTAAGCCATCAACCATAAAAATAAAGTATGTAATGCATGAATGATATGCAAAATGTAAGAAAATAATAAAGAATATATATAAGGTGGGGATGGGGAATACATATCCAAATGGTGGGATTATCATGCATATCCATGCATCCATTCATTTACATCATGCATAATTAGCTAGGAATAGGGTCATACATCATGGCAAGGGGGTTTTAGCATGCATTATCATTCATCCATTCAAACATAACATGTATAATCATATAGGATGAGAATCAAGGCAAGTTCATGGCCTAACTTAAGTAATAGTAGCTACATCTAAAGGAAGAGAAGAAGTTAGCGATCAAATGATAAAAAAGACAAATAATAGAAACTAAAGGAAAAGCAAATAAAGTTCCTAATAACTATCTTACTTGACCTCTAAGTCAAGGTCCCTAAATATACATCTAGTGTAACATCCCTATCCCTATTCATTGGCTTTATCACATAAATATATTCATTGCACAAATGATATGAAATCACATATGAGCATATGCACTATATCAAATGATATGAAATCTCACATGAACATATGCACAAGATAAATAATCATTTAGACATGTGAATTGTAAAAACACGACAATGACAGTTGCACCGTTGCATTTGGGATGCTTGAACATATATGCAGTGTTTGCATATTTATATGACAAATTATTTTATATTGTGTGCTTATTATAGAATTATAAATAATGGTGTTTGAGAGCTCATCTAAAAGTATACAAAGCATCTAGAAATTAGAGAATGGACGAAGGTGATGAAGGAATGAAGAAAAGGGACTAAAAGCAAAACTGTTTAACTTTCAACCAATAGGAACAAGCCACCAATCTTTTGTCCTATAAGAGTAAGAATATAAATTATAATTATCTGCCATTATGGGCTTGTAAAAGAGGAGATAAGGTCAAAATACACCAGATGAATGAGAGAAAGAGAGAGCTAAGGAAGAAAGAAAGGAAGGAAGAAAGGAAGAAGAAGAAAAAGAAGAAAAAGAAGAAAAAGAAGAAGAAGAAGAGGAAGAAGTGTGGGCTGCCTAAGGTTTTCCAATTCTGGAACAATAGGTAAGTAATTTATCCTCTTCTCAACTGAAATTAACCTCTCATGACATGTTAATCATGCATGATTAGTGAGAATTATGGAGTAATTGTGGTAGAGCTCTTGGATGGAAGTTGTAATCCAAGAGAACAAGAGCTGATTCTGTTGATTTTGCTGTTAGAGCAGAATTTTTCACCTATGATTTCATAACCCTAGAAGAGAAATTGAGGAAAGTACAAAACATGAAAGTTGTAGCCTTATATATCATATAAATTCATATGAAACAGTTTTACTTGATTCTGTGTGTGTGAAGAGATATGATCCCTTCATCAGGACTGGTTCAAAAATGAACTGAGATTATCTTAGTCTTCTATTTTGTTATATTTTGATGACTTTATATTCTGATTTTGACAGAGTGAAAAACATTAAACTTGTAGGGTTATATTCCCTCTAAATACTTGTTAAGCAGTTTTGATTAATTTGCTGTGTGGAAAGAGATATGGCTCATTGATTGGGACTGACTCTGTACCCGGATGACACACCACCTTTCTTTTAATTCGGTTTTCCAAGAATTTGATGACAGTAGACTCAGAATTTGATACTGGTCCAAACTTGAAAGTTGTATATTGATGTATGATCTACATACTTGTGAAATATTGTTGCCAAATCCAGTATGGTTGCTGAGATATTGTCCATTTATCATGACTGGTTGTCAACATGTTATGAACCTAGTTGTCCCGAGATTGGTCCTTTGTTTTGGTGACCTTATACACTGAACTGGATAATAAGTAAAAAATGAAAAATGTTCATTTATATGTTTTGTAACCGATGGTAGAATATTATTGCAATTGGACAGGTAGGATTTGAGATATGCCTAAGAATGTAAGACCTACTCAGACTAAGATGACATTGCAATAGGGAAGAACTTAAAAATTCACCACATTTTATGTGTATCTGATATTAGCTTGAAATTTAAATATGTTGTCCCATTATATGTCTAGTTTGTTTGAAAAAAAGAATCAAGCCATTTGGATAAGTATATCAGGAGTTATTGTTGTGACCGTGTAGTAAGCTCAGGCTGCCATATAAGGAAAATATGTATAGGCACTAGGTACACTTGCATGAATCATGCCATAATTGCATACCAAGTATTCATAATCATTTTGATATACTTATACCCATGTATGTATCAAATGTTAGGATCTCAACACTTGGAAGAAGCCCTACCATAAAGGTTGGTCACATCAGAGGGTGAGTAGAAACAATAATTGGATTCAATGGGTGTATGTGATAATTGTATGATATGATTATACTCTATTACATGTATATATGATTGAATTGTTACATGTTACATGGGACTACAGGCCAAGTGAGAATCAAAAGCACAAAACGATTACAAAGCAAATCAAATGTGAATAAGCACTAGCACCTGGAACTAAAACGGCATAGTGTCCGACTTGTCAAACACTTGCAAATTACAGGAAGATGGACCAATAGGTCCCAAATCATATGTTACATGAATCACATGAATATCCTAGGAGCAATGTTTGCCTTGCACGGTCACGACAAAAACAAAGCTATTGCATTTGCACTTGCATAGTCAATTGTTATACTTGCAATGTATCTTGATGATATTTGATTATGGATTATGATATGAGGATTTGATTATTGTTTTTATTCACTGAGTCGCGACTCACCAAATCGCAATTATTTTTCATATACTAAAGCATAGAGTTTGGACATTTTGGTGCATAAGGTTTTGCATAGAGACACATGGAACACAAGTCATTGGCTAAATTTCAACTCTCTCTCCTTGCGTCATGTACATACATTTGATAGGAACAAGTTATGGTCACTGGTCCTAACATTAGTTAACACATATGTGCATTAAATACATATGGGATTATATATGTATGATGAATAAACCTTAATATGTATGCATTTTTGAACATGAAATGCCATGATTTGCAATTGAAGATGATAGTTACAGTTAGTGGTATCAGAGGTTTCAAGCACACGCGGGGCATACGTGCAAATCTCGGTGTGTATGACATCACGGGGTCGACGAGTGCTCTGATAGGTACCAACTATAGCCATGTTATGACGTTACAATTTATGGTATCAAAGCTGATTTACAAATGAGAACAATGGGTGTCACAGTTATTGGTTTGACAAATGAATTTAGATGTTACAGTTTTAGTATCAGAGAGGGCTTAAGCATACACAGGGTAGACGTACAAATCCCAGTGTGTATGACATCGTGGGGCCGACGGGCAAATCCCGGATGTTGAGTGCTCTGATAGGTACCGATTATAGCATTACAGATTATGGACATGAATAGTATGAGTTTTGTAAATGAAATGGTCATTACATTTATTGGTATCACAGCAACATGATTTGTAAACACAATTGGTCATTACATTTATTGGTATCAGAGCAAATATGAATACGGATGTCACACCCTGTGCAAAGAATAATCGTGACCGCGACTTTTGTGGGCAGTTAGAAAGCAACGACTATATTTTCCTAATGGACTAATGAGAAGATGACACGTGAACTAGCCGTTAGACACAAACAGTGTTTTCCGCCATAATTTTTGGGTCCCGTATGAAAGTTAGAATGTTGCGACAGTGAATCCTTAGTAATGACCGCAACTCTCGCTTATCATGCAATTAATGGAGAATCTGCCTAGCATGATTTAGAGATTTAATGACCTTCATAGTGTAACATCTCTTTGGTGGGTGTGGGCCATAAATACTCCACTAAACATATGTAAATGCAAGAGAATTCATTAACTTGTAACAAAACTCTTGCACTTTTGCTACTCATTCTTTCTATTCTTTAAGTGATTGTTTGGTGTGAGCATAAATACCAATTGTAATAGGTTTCAGTGCGAGCCAGTAAAAACACTAGAGAAAGGTTTTAGTGTGAGCCTGTGAAAACACTTAAGAGAGGTTTTAGTGTTAGCCTTAAAAAACACTTGTAAGAAAGGTTTTTGTGTGAACCTTGAAAACACAAAATGTAAAAGTTAGGTGTTAGTTGGATAAACCATTTTGAGTGAGTGAAACACCCAATTATAAAGAATTGGGGAGTGGACGTAGGGTTGATTATACCTAAACCACTATAAATATTGTGTCTTCTTTTCTACTTTTTTTTATCCTCATTTTAATTTTTTTTAAAGCACCAATTCAACCTCCCCTCCCCCCTTTTTGGTGCCTAGGGCGAACAAGTGGTATCAGAGCCAAGTCTCACATACAAACCTTAATTGGGTGAGCAAAGTTTATGGCACAAGAGGGAATCCACTCACACCTCAAGCCCTATATTGATGGATCCGACTATGCTTATTGACATATAAGATGGAGATTTATCTTGACACAGATGTAGTGGACCTTTGGGATGTAATTGTCAAAGAATGGAAGCCACCCTCTATAGTAGTGGATAGAATTGAAGAACTCATTCTAAGGGAAGATTAGGTTGAAGCTCACAAGAGGTCAAATGGCAAAAACAAGAGAGCAATGACCATTCTTCTAAGCTCTCTCTTTAGGGAAGAGATTTGAAGAGTGCATGCCACTTGGAAGACTCTTGAAAACTATCATGAGGTATAACACTGGTTAAATCAAGTCGATTAGAGATGTACGTGACAAAATGGGAGCTCTTCATGATGAAGGACCATGAAAGCATCACTGAAATGATGAATAAACTCTTATCCATCATCACTAACATGAAAAAATTCGGAAGAACTCTCAACAACTATGAGGTAAACACAAAAATCCTTAAAACTCATCCATTAGATAAGTTTGGTGCAAGAAAGTGCAGCATTCAAAATCTAATCTAGAGATTAGAAAGGTTTCATATGGACCTGTTGATAGGCAAACTCTTAACTCATGAGTTGGCCTTACAAAAAGATGAGCAAATGAAGAAACTAAGGGGCCAAGGAGAAAAATTAGAAATAAAAAAAAGAACCTTGGCACTCAAATCCTTAACAAAGGAGTAGGAGGTAGAAATAACCTCTAGTGATGAAGAGAGTGACAAAGAAGAAGAAGAGCTAACAATGTTCTCAAAAAGGACAAAGGAGTTAATTAGAAGAATAAAAGAGAGAAGAAGCTTTAAGAAGACAACTCCTAATCTAAGAGAGAGATCTAATGAAGTCACTTGCTATGAACGTGGCAAGCAAGGCTGCATTAAATACGATTGCCTCAACATAAAGTAAAAAAAGAGATGGGACAAAGAGAAGAATAAGAGTTTCTCAGTCACTTGGGATGACAACTCAAGTGAAAATGAAAAAGAAGGAGAAGTTGCCTACATTTGCTTTATGGCACAAGAAAACTCTCCAAATGAGGTAAGTACTTCATCCCACTCTCATTCAGATTTAGATGATTTTGATGAGATAGATGAAGAGCTTCTAGAAGCTTTTACTATGAGATGTGACAAATACAAGTCACAAATGTAGTCTTACACAAAAAAAAAAAGTCAAAAATTAGAGGATGATTATAAATCCCTCAATGATCTTATAAGTGAATTGAGAGCATCAAATGATGAGCTCAAGAAATCTATGACAAATCTTTTTATATCATCTTCTTCATTGGCTTCATTGTGAAAAGAGAATGACTCTCTAAAAGGAAAAGTCATTGAGCTTAGAAGCTTAATCTCTAAGTTCCATAACGGAAATGAAGCCTTAGGCACATTGACTGTGTCTCAAAGACCACCATTGATTAGACATGGTCAAGGCTTTAATGGAGCCTCCTCATCATCACATACTACTTTGTTAGACCATCAGAACATCAAACCTCAAGTGTTAAGGTAATTAAGAAGAAAAGTGCTCCAAAGACTAATCCTTCTAAGCCTAACGGTAAAGGGAAGGCTCCCTAAAGCTCAAGGGCTAAGACTCAAAGAGCTAACCATACCAATATGTACAACAAAAAGCATGCTCACACTCATAAACAATTCCCTACTACTTCTCATCATACATGCACATGGATGCATTCACATAATCAAGCTATGAGAAGGCCTTCTACTCATACCAAATTTATGCATAGGAGAAAGATTCACAAGTCTAAACTTCAATGCCATTATTGCATGAAATTTGGGCATGTTAACATTCATTATTTTATTAGGAAGGCTTAGCTCAAATTAGAGGACCTTTCAACTCTTAACCTCTTAGGATCCAAGTATGCTTGGGTACTTAAGAAAAGTTGACTCACTTTTATTGTGTAAGGAAGTGTGGCAACCACCAAATCAAGTAATTGGCATGTGGATAATGGATGTTCCAAGCATATGATTGGAAATAGAAAGCCATTCATGACATTGAAGGAAAAAAAAGGTGGAGATGTCACATTTGGTAACAACGCCAAGGGTAAGGTAATTGGCATTAAAACCATTGGTAAGAATGGTTGTTCCTTAATTGATAATGTTTTATTAGTTAGTGGCTTACAACATAATTTGTTGAGTGTAAGTCAATTGTGTGACAAAGGTAATAAAGTCACTTTTAATCATAGGGAATGTTGAGTCACCACTTTAGTAGATGATGAGGTTATTTTCAAGGGTGAAAGGAAGGGTAATACCTACTCAATTGACTTAGACAATTTGCTAACCAATCTTTTAAGTGTCTTATGTCTTTAAGCAATGAAGCTTGGTTATGGCATAGAAGGCTTAGACATGCAAGCATGGACCTTCTTCAAAGCCTATCTAAAGGAAAGTTGGTGGAAGGCCTTCCTAAGCTAAATTTCATTCAAGACAAGACATGTGGTCCTTACCAAATGGAGAAACAACATCAAGCCTCTCACAAAGCAAAAAATGTTGTAAGTTCTTCTAGACCTCTTCAACTAGTTCATATGGACTTGATAGGACCCATTAGGAGTGCTAGCTTAGGTGGAAAGCCTTATGCACTATTCCTAGTTGATGACTACTCTAAGTTTACTTGGTGTCCTTTTTAGCTCATAAGAATGATACTTTTGATGCTTTTAAGAGTTTTATAAAAAGAGTTCAAAATGAAAAGGGTTACTTCATTTCCTCTATTAAAAGTGACCATGGAAAGGAATTTCAAAACGAGTCTTTTGAAACATATTATTTGGAGAATGAAGTTTTTCATAATTTTTCAACTCCTAGAACACCACAACAAAATGGTATTATAGAGAGAAAAAATAGAACACTAGTAGAAATGGCTAGGACCATGTCAATGAGTATTCTTTATCGAATTACTTTTGGGTTGAAGCCATTAATACTTCTGAGCTATGGAATTGTAGAAAACCCAAGATTTCATACCTAAGAGTATTTGAATGTCAGTGCTATATTTTAAATACCAAGGATAATCTTAGCAAATTTGATTTCAAGACTAATGAAGGAATATTCTTAGGCTATTCCACCTCTAGCAAGGCCTATAGAGTCTTTAACAGGAGTTCAATGGTAGTTGAAGAGTCTATGAATGTTGTTTTGATGAATCTAGTAAACTTGATATTGGGAAATGTGTTTTTGTTGATCATCATGAGGTGACTTTAAAAAGCTAAAATTGGAAGACACCACAAGAAGAGAGGATAAAATCAAGGAAGGAGGCGAATCATCAAATGAAGATGAGGACCCACAACATCAATAAAAAGATGAGCCAAGCCAAGATCTACCCAAAGATTGGAGATTTTCCAAATATCACCCCAAGGACTTGATCATTGGTGATACCTTCAAGGGTGTAAGTACTAGATCACAACTTCATCTTTTAGATAATAATCTTGCCTTTGTTTCTCAACTAAAGCCAAAATCAATTGATGAGGCTCTTGATGATGAGAGTTGGGTGCTTGTTATGCAAGAAGAGCTCAAACAATTTGAGAGAAATAAGGTATGAGAGCTTATCCCTAGGCCTAAAGAACACTCCATTGTAGGTTGCAAATGGGTGTCTAGGAACAAGTTAGATGAGCAAGGTCTTATCACAAGAAATAAAGCTAAATTGGTTGCTAAGGGATACAACCAAGAGGAAGGCATAGATTATGATGAGACATTTGCCCTCATTGCAAAATTAAAGGCCATTAGGATACTTTTAGCTTTTGCATGCCATACGAATTTTAAGCTTTTTCAAATGGATGTTAAAAGTGCATTTTTGAATGGAATTATTGAGGAGGAAGTCTATGTTAAACAACCTTTTGGTTTTGAGTCATATTGCTTTCTAAATCATGTTTTTAAATTGAACAAAGCCTTATATGGATTGAAACAAACTCCGTGAGCTTGGTATGAAAGGCTTAGTTCATTTCTTTTGAAAAATGATTTTGAAAAGGAAAGGTGAACACCACACTATTTGTTAAAAGCACAAGCATGATACACTAATTGTACAAATCTATGTTGATGATATCATTTTTGGTGCTACTAATGAGTCTCTTTGTGAAGATTTTGCTAAGTGTATGACTAGAGAATTCGAAATGAGCATGATGGGGGAGCTCAAATTCTTCCTCGGTCTACATATCAAGCAAACCATAGAAGGGATCTTCATCAACCAAGCCAAACACATAAGGGAAATTCTCAAGAAGTTTCGCATGGATGGTTGCAAAGTAGCCAAAACCCCCATGAGTGGTACCATCAAGCTAGACAAAGATGAATCAGTAAGATGGTAGATGTAAAGAGATATTGAGGTATGATCAGATTTCTACTTTATCTTATTGCTTTTAGGTTGGATATCATGTTTAGTGTATATATGAGTGCTAGGTTCCAATCTTCTCCTAGAGTGTCTCATTTAAATGTTGTAAAGACAAATTTTAAGTATTTGCATGGCACAATTCACTTAAGGTTATGTTATCCTAGGAATTCATCCTTTAGTCTCATAGGATACTCGGATGCGGATTATACGGGTAGTTTATTAGATTGAAAAAGCATTTCCAGGACTTGCCAATTTATAGGAGAATGCCTAGTATCTTGTTTAGTAAAAAGCAAGTGTCGGTTGCCTTATCCACTGTAGAAACCGAGTATGTTGCTGCAGGATGTTGTTGCACCCAAGTCTTTTGGATGAAATAATAATTAAAGGATTTTGGCAAAGTGATTGATCACATTCCTATTAAATGTGATAACACTAGTGCTATTAATCTTTCTAAGAATCTCATCCAACACTCTAGGTGCAAACACATAAATATTAGACATCGTTTCCTTAGAGATCATGTGTAAAAGGGTGATGTTGTGTTAGAGTTTATTGACACAAATCATCAACTTGCATATATTTTCATTAAACTTCTCAATGAAGAAAGGTTAAACATCATTAAGAGAGAATTGGGAATGCTTGAAGGAAGCTCTTTAAAGTGAAAATTTTGATCTTTTGTATGATTGCTATGTGTGTTGATTGATTAATTGTATGTCTTGTGTTTTTTGTGTGACATATTCCAAGTGGATCACAATTTTGATTCTTTCAAAACTTATTTTTTTTATTCCTATCCTAGTTGACTTATAATTTGCGATCACTATCATATCTTCACATTTGCAAATTATAAGTCCTAGTCACCTGACTATCAAACATCAAATCGCGATCATGAAAATCAAGCTCCATCAAGAATTTTAGTCAATAATTTAAATTTTTGTCCTTTGTAACGTGTATTCCTAAGGAAAATTTGTTCGTTACTCATATTTTTCATAAATTGCTATTGTGATCCCGAAATTCACGGACGCGAATTTGAGTAATTGTCAAGCCATTAAGTGATTTGGCTGCCAACCATTTCCAACTCTTCATAAATCCATTTCTAGTCATTTCTAGCCATTTGTGCACCCCTTTAATGGCTATATAAACCCTCTAAATAGTGATTCTCATCACTTCATCCTAGTCCAAAACTCTTATCCTTCCAAAGCTGTAAAAATCTTCTAATCTCTTCATCTTTTGCAATGGCTCCCAAAAAGATCTTAAGAGCAGACAAGGGCAAGGTTGTGGCTCAGCCACTTGCACCCCCTGTACTCCACCTAATGAAAGGCATCACTAAGGAGGAGAAAGAGAGGTATAAAGCAAATTCTTCTAAGATCATCCTCCCCAACAAGATTCCTTCTACCTTTCTATTAAAGACCTTAGGCATCAACACAGAGATTCATGCTTTCCTCTCTAACTTGGGCTGGAACGAGTTCATCTTTTAGGATGAACCCAGTTATGAAGAAATTGTGAGGAAATTCATGTGCACGATCCAATTGAGTCGCAAAGCCAATTCTCGAGCAGGGCAATACGGGTTAGTATTTCGGGCTTTTGGCAATCCTTTTTATATTACCTTTGAACATCTTTCCTCCCTTTTCAATCTTCAAGTCAGAGAAAACATTCCTTTCATCATCTCCACACTTGATGTCATTTATTCCAAATTCTGGTAAAAAATATCTATTCAAACTAAATATGACCCCAAAACCTCATTGGCCAAACACATTAGAACCCTACCTTTTTGGATACTCCATTGTATCATCACATTTTTCATAAATGCTAGAGGTGATGGTAATGAGAAAGTATCATAAGAAGAATTGACATTTCTTTTCTACCTTGTCAAAAACAAATCGATTCAAATTGGCTGGTATCTTATGGATCAATTGATCTATATGAGTGCCAAACCCAAAAGTCAATTCCTTTTGCCTTCTCACATTACTGTGATGTATCGCTTTGTATGGGCACTTGATGAGGAAAATGAAAAATTCCTCACTAAGAAACTCCTCCCATCTTAAAACTTTCTTGACCTCACTTACCTTATCAACGCCAAAGCCATACACTCGGGTACATATGCCTATACCCTAGATGCTATTGGGGCCAAGAAAATGGAAATCTCTCAAGCCTCTAAGAGGAAAATGCTCATCATTGAAGAAGGAGCACCTCTAGTTACCCCTCCTCAACTAAAAGCAAAATTCAAATTATTTGTTGCCACCATTAACAAAAATTTGGACAAGATGATGAGAATGATGAAGAGACAGTTCCTATTTCTCTTATATCTTCATAGTGACATGGTGGATTTACAAGAAAAGTTGGGTGTTCCTCTTTGCCATCTTTTGGGCTACACTGAATTTGAAGATACTCAAGAAGAAGAAGGCAATGAAGAAGTTGAGGATGGAGATGAAGCAAAATGTTCGAATAATGATGATGAAGTAGAAGAAACCTCTAGAGATGATGATGATTCTCAAACTTTCTAGAATAGGGATTCCTTGTATTTTCTTTTTGTTTTTAAATGAAAAACTTGTGATCCCATAGTTGTTTATAAATAAATATGCAATGTTTCTTTGAAATTCCTTGTCTTATGTGATTGATGAAATTTACTTTTATTGCATTCTTATATTTGTTTCCTTATGAACACTTATCTATTTGTTATGCATGTATTCTTTTCCCTTATACGCCCTCTTTTTAATCTTGCTAAAGAGGGAGAGATAGAAACAAGAAAGAATCTAAGTCTATGGGGGAAAGAAAATAACTTACAAATAATAGCATGGGAAGAGTAAAGAAATTGCAAATAATAACATAAGTTGAAGGGGAGTATCATAGTATCATAGTTAGGATTTTTCTTTAAATTTTACTTTGATTGATTGAATGCCATACTTAGGAAATTTCACCTTAAGCATTCACTGAATCATATTACACTTCAACTTCACATTTATGTATTATTTTCCCTTAGGATCAATCTAAGTTGTCAAAATCAAAAAGAGGGAGATTGTTGGAGTAGAATGGTTAATCCTAAGTCTTGAACCTCTTTTGATTTTGACAAAGGAGATTGATCAATCCTAATGTTTCAATTAAATGTTATTTTACAGATTTAGGTTAGTTTTCAAGTGGAAGTTGGATGGAGTTCATAATCTTCAAGAAGGCAAAGTTCATCCAAATTCACAGTCAATGACTTATAATTCGCGATCGCGACTTAGCTAAAAAATAGGATGAAACCAGGCCAAACGAATTCTCAGGTATTATTGTTATCGCGATTCATCCAAAGATAGGAATGACAAAGTCATAGACAAATTCATGGTCAGTGTCACGTCTCTTTCGCGATCGTGAATTTCATAGTGACTAAAAAGGGAACCAAGTCCACAACCACAACATGCCAAGTGTCCTAGGTATCAGTTGAAGAACAAAATTCATGAAGGCGACATTTTAGGTAGCAACCACGATTTAAGAAGATGAAGATTATTTTTCAAATAGATGAATTCGTGTCATGAGTCATGTCCTGTACAAAGAATAATCTCGACCACAACTTTTATGGGTAGTTAGAAAATAATGACTATATTTTCCTGATGGACCAATGAGAAGATGACACGTGGACTAGCCGTTAAACACAAATGAGATTTTTCATCATAATTTTGGCTCCCATATGGAAATTGGAATGTCGCGACAGTGAATCCTCAGTAGCGACCTCGACTCTTGTCTGTCATGCAATTAATGCAGAATCTGCCTAGCATGATTTAGAGATTTAATGAGCTTTATAGTGTAACATCTCTTTGGTGACTATGGGCTATAAATACTCCACCGAACAGATGTAAATGCAAGACAATTTATTAGCTTGTAACAAAACTCTTGCACTTTTACTACTCATTCTTTTTATTCTTTAAGTGATTTTTTGGTGTGAGCATAAACACCAATTGTAATAGATTTTAGTGTGAGTCTGTAAAAACACTAGAGAAAGGTTTTAGTCTGAGCTTGTGAAAACACTTAACAGAGGTTTTAGTGTTAGCCTTAGAAAACACTTGTAAGAAAGGTTGTTATGTGTGCCTTGAAAACATAAACTATAAATGTTAGGTGTGACCTTGGAAACACCATTTTGAGTGAGTGAAACATGCAATTACAAAGAATTGGGGACGTAGGGTTGATTATACCTGAACCACTATAAATCTTGTGCCTTCTTTTCTGCTCTTCTTTATCGTCATTTTAATTTTTTTAAAGCACCAATTCAATCCCTTTTTTTTGGTGCCTAGGGCCAACACTTCCCACATGGCTCCTATGAAAATTTCCAGAGCAGAAAAGGGCAAGGCTGCTGCTCAACCATCTGCACCTCCAACACTTCATCTAATGAAGGGCATCACAAAGGAGGAGAATGAGCGTTTCAAAGTAAACTCATTAAAAGTCATCCTCTACAATAAAATCCCTTTTACATTTATATTGGAGACTCTAAGAATCAACGCAAAAATATATGCATTCCTATCGAACTTGGGTTAGAATGAGTTCATCTTTCAGGATGAACTCGGTTATGAAGACGTCGTTAGGGAATTCATGTGTACGATTTAACTAAATCGCAAAGCAGAATCATAAGCAAGACAATATGAGTTAATATTTATGCTTTTAGGGATCCATACTTTATTACTTTTGAACAATTATCCACCCTCTTCAACATTCAAGTCGGAGAACATATCCCTTTCATTATCTTTGCTCTTGACGTCATTTATTATGAGTTTTGGTATGAAATTTCAATCGAAACCAAACACGAACCAAAAACTTCCCTAGCCAAATACATACAAACCCTACCCCTTTGGATACTCCATTGTATCATCATATTTTCCGTCAATGCTAGAGGTGAAGGTAATGAGAAAGAGTCTCAAAAGGATTTTTCCTTTCTTTTCTACCTTGTCAAAAACAAACCCATCCAGACCGATTGGTATCTTGTGGATCAATTGATCCACATGATCACCAAACCAAAAGGTCGATTCCTTCTTCCATCACATGTAACTGTAATCTACCGCTTTGTTGGAGTTCTTGATGAGGAGAATGAAAAATTCCTCACTAAGAAACTCCTCCCTTCTCAAAACTTCTTTGACCTCACCTACTTAATTAATGCCAAAGCCATACACCCGAATACATATGCATATACCCTGGGTGCCTTTGGGGCTAAGAGGATGGAGACATCTCAAGCCTCCAAAAGGAAGAGGCTTATCATTGGAGAAGGCAGCCTACCAGTCCCTCCTCTTCAACTAAAATCCAAAACCATACTATCTCTTGTTTCAACCGCAAATTAGACAAGATGAGAATGATGAAGAGAAGATTCATTATGATTTCTCACCTTCACAGTGATATGGTCAATTTGAAAGAGAAAATGGGTATTCCTTATTGCCATCTTCCTGATTTTGCTGAGTATGAGGACACCCCTGAAGAGGAAGGCAATGAAGAAGTTGAGGAAGGCAACAAAGTAGAAGGTAGAGGCAACGATGAAGAGGAAGACATTTCTGGAGATGATGATGACTCTTTAAACTTCTAGAATAGGATTTCTTTGTATTTTCTCTTTGTTTTGCTTATGTAAAGTTGTTAATCGCACAGTTTGCTTATAAGTGAATAAAAGTTCTTGTTTTTAAAATTCCTTGTCTTATATGATTGATTGAATTTATTTCATGATTGCAATTCTTCTTAATTTTGCTCCTTATGCACACTTATCTATTTATTAGTATTTTCTTTTTCCCTTTATGAACCCTCTTTTGATCTTTCTACAGAGGGAGAGAAATAATCAAGAAAGAATATAAGGGGGAGAGAAAGAAATTTGCAAGAAAATAGCCTAAGTTGAGGGGGAGCTTAGTAGTCATTCTTAGAAATTTCACTTTGATTGGTTGAATATTATACTTAGAAAATTTCACTTTGATCTTTGTCTATAAATTTTTAAGTATTCATTTAATCATTCACCATTCCAACTTCATAACTTCAAAACTCATGCATTTATTTTCCCTTAAGATCAATCTAAGCTGTCAAAATAAAAAAATGGGGAGATTATTGGACCAGGATGATTTAACCTAAGTCATGAACCTCTTTTGATCCTAACAATAGAGATTGATCAACTCTAATACTTTCATTTCGTGTTATTTTGCAGATTATAAGTTAGATTTTTTCATTAGGAGTTGGATGGGGTTCAAAATCTCTAACCTTATGAAGACCACTATAATTCGCGGTATGTGTATGGTAAATCACAACCGTGAATTAATTATAAGAAAGGATAAAACTACGATAGAAGAAATTATGGGATATCTCGCTCCCGTAAATCAAGCAAAGATCGCTAAGCCTTAGTCACAGAGGAATTCACGGTGAGTGTCACGTCTTAGCCGCGACCGTCACTTTCATAATGACAAAAAAGGGAGCCAAAGCCACAACCACAACATGCCAAGTGTGGCAGGTGTCCATTCAAAGATAAAAAATCATGAGGGCAAAAATTTGGTAGCAATCGTGACTCAATGAGTTGAAGTTTCCTCTTTAAACAGAGGAATTCACTGTCTCAGTTGCACCTAAGGCATTGTTGTCTCGCGACCGCGACTTTTAAGAGTGGTTAGAACATGAGTATATTTTTCTGGATGACCAATGGAAAGCTGACATGTGGACTAGCCGTTAGACATAAATGAGGTTTTCCACTGAAATTTTTGGCTCCTTTATAGAAATTGAGAATTCGAGACTGCGAAAAGGTAGTAGCGATCATGACTTCAGCCTGCCAAGCATTTAATGCTGAATCTACCAAGCACATCTTGGAGATTTGTAGATAGTTTTAGTCCAATGTCTCTTTGGTGGATATGAGTTATAAATACTCCACTAAATAGATATATATAAAAAAAGAGAATTTACTAAATTTGTAACCATACTCTTGCTAATTTGCTACTCATTCTTTCAATTCTCATTTATGCTTTCATGATTGTTTGGTTTAAGCAATAAAGAAATTATAAGAGGTTTTAATCTGAGCCTTGAAAACACTTGTGAGAGGTTTTAGTGTGAGACTTGAAAACACTTATGAGAGGTTTTAGTATGAGCCTTGAAAACATTTGTAAGAGGTTTTTATGTGAGCCTAAAAAACACAAGTTGTAAAATTTTGGTGTAAGTTTGGAAACACATATTGAGTTGAGTGAAACACCTAATTGTAGAGAATTGGGGAGTGGATATAGGGTTAGTTAACACCCAAACCACTATAAACACTTGTGTTAATATCCTTCTTCTCTTACTCATCTTCTTAAACACATTAAACCTCTTTTTAATTTTTAAATTAAACGCCAATTTAACCCCCATTCTTGGTGCCCTAGGCCAACAGGAAAGATCACCGTTTTGGACAAACACTTGCCACCATAAAAAAGAGACCACAATTTGGTTATATTCATTAGGGTCGAGGTGAAAGGGAATTACACTTATATGTGATGGTTCATGATAGATCCATAATTAACATCTGCCCTCTATAACTATTTAATAAGTTTGGATTGTCAGAGAAAGACTTAAAAGCATCTGATTGCATCATTCGGGCCTACGATGATAGTAGGAGGTTGACCACAAGCTATTCAAGACCATGGTGAAGGCTAGAATCATATAAATGATGGTGGAATTTACGGTCTTAGATATTCCTACTACATTTTCAATGTTGTTGGGGAGACCATGGTATCATCCACTAAGAGGTTTGCCTTTCATTATGCATCAGAAAGTTAAGATTCCATATAAAGGTGAGATTGTAACTATTTGTGCATAGGTCAAAGAAATCGTGTTAGCACTGAGTGTGGTTATTTTACACCTAATGGGGTTTTAGGTCATTGAAGTCATTAACAAGTGGGTTAATCCTAAGGTGATGGGAATTATGATGAACATGAACTTTTTACTAGGTCAAGAATTAGGGAAAAATTCCACTAGTGTGTAAGAATTTCATGAAATTCCAACTTAGACTACTCAAAGAGGACTTAGGTATCATGGTAAAGGGTCAGAATTAGAAGTGAGGGGTTTACATGAACTATTGTCCGATTTATTTATGAAGGAAGGAGAAGTTGCTAGAAAAGTTGAGAAAGAGACAGTTGAGGGTGAGAAGCTATCAAATGACAATGTATATGAACTTGAGAAAGCCTTTTTTCATATGGGAATCGGTGAACTAGGCTATCAAAATTATTGAGATTTATTAGAAGAGGAAGATGAGAAGAAAGAAGGAAAAAAAGGCAAATAGGTTACAAAGACAGAGGACGACCAAAAGTCAGGTCGATTTGTGGTTCGATATGGTCCTCAGTCTATATGGCTATGAGATAACAAGAAGAGGATCGTTAGTGAATGGCAAGAGCAATACTTATTGGATCAAAATTTATGGGCCACTAGGGAGGATCTTGTAAAGCATAATTTTGATCTGCAAAAGCAAAATGAAACCTTTATGGACTCAAAATGGGAGTATACTGGATTGTGGAAGCTCACTCAAGCTGGTTATGTAGCAATAAAATTGAAAGATATCAAAAGCATGATTATAGACTCCATTAAGGAAGTAGGTGATAGGGAAATCCAAGGTTATGTGATAGAGACTGAGCCAACGATGATGGATGGTGCAGTACTTTGGGAGAGTTCTTTGAAGATTAAGGTAGGGGATGATTAGACAAAACATAGGGTTTTGAGGGAGTTGTCAAAGTTATTACTAGTATAAAATATGGGAAAGGGGCATATTATACACATGGCACTGATTTTAAGGTTCTAACTAGTGATAAAGGGAAGAATGAGGAAGAAGAGAAGATTCAAGTAGATGAAACTCCTGCCAACCCACCAGATGAAGATGATTTTCTTGATGCTATTGATGTTTTTGTTTCCAATCTCTTTGCAGATGATGATGTATTCCACTGTAAGTTTAAGGCAATGAATGATGAATTTGCTTACTTATGTGATGTGTTTCCAAATGGTTGTATGCATAGCATGCATCATTTTATGAACATATTTACCTTTAATTCTATGCAAACTACTACATTTAATCTTGGCATATAGGAAAACTCAAAAATCTTGCTGATGTCACACTAGAGGAGCAAAGTGAATTTAAATAACTACTCAAAAAGTACTAAAGGGTCTTTGACAAGAATTGATAAGTGAATTGCAGAACATATAATTTTGGCCTACCCATATATGAAACCAGTGAAGTAGAAACTTTGAAGGATGAGATCTAAGTGGGCTCAGTTCATTAATGAGGAAGTGAAGAGGCAGTTAAATGCTAAATTTTTAGAAATAGTGGATTATACTGAATAACTAGCTAATATAATCCCAATTTTAGAAAAAAAAAAAGAATATAGATATGTGTAAACTCCATGGATTTGAACAAAGCTTGCCCGAAAGATGATTTTCCTTTGTCTCACATTAATGTATCAGTAGATAGTGTTGTGATGTGTATTATGTACTCCTTTATGGATGCGTTCTTCAGCTATAACCAGATCCTTATGGCTATCATAAACAAGATGAAGATGACTTTATAAAAAAATAGAGGACATACTATTATAAAGTGATGTCATTTAGGTTAAAGAATGCAAGGGTAATGTACAAATGAATGGCGACAACATTGTTTAACAACTTAATCCATAAAGTGTAGAGGTGTACGTGAATGACATGATGGCAAACTCTAAGACAAGGAAATGGCATTTTAAGGCCCTGGAGAAATTCTTGAAAAAGATTGATAAGTATAACTTGAGATTAACTCCTAAGAAGTACGTGTTTAGGATTACGTCTGGCAAGTTATTAGGACATGTAGTGAGTAAGATGGACATTGAAATAGATCTAGACAAGGTGACAGCTATTCAAGACATGCCCATACCAAAGATAAAAAAGGAGGTCTGGGGTTTCTTAGGCCGTTTAAAATATATCAATAAGTTCATAACAAGACTTACTCCTATTTACAAATAAATATTCAAGTTGTTGAGAAAGAACCAACCGATGAAGTGGAATGAACAATGGCAAAAAGCTTTTGAGAGGATAAAAGAATATTTAACTGACTCACCTGTACTGAAACCTAGACACCCAGAAAGTCGTTAATCTTGTATATGATAGTAGAGGAAATTTCATAGGTGCGATGTTGACTCAAGAAGATGAAATGGGAAATAAACATGTTGAGTACTATCTCAGCATGAAGTTGCTTTTTTATGAAGAGAATGGAAAAGACTTGTTTGGCATTAGTGTTGGCCATAAAAAAGTTCAGACACTATTTTCAATCATACACTATAGAGGTGGTCTCAAAGCTTGATCTAGTCAAATGCCTATTTGAGGCCCTTTCTCTAACTAAAAAATTGGCAAGTGGTTGATACTATTGACTAAGGTTGATGTCAAGTATGCGGCTAGAAAGGTCGGGTAGTCATACTGTATTTGACATAACAACCTTTCAAAGAGGGAGGATCGAAACTCCCTTAGTTTCCTAATGAAGGATTAGGCATGATCAAGCCTTTGGGTTAGAGGATGTATTTTGATAGGGCAGTAAACAACAAAGGAGCAGGTATGGGTGTAATTTTATATCTCCAAAAGGAGAACTCTTCTCCATAACAAAAAAGCTTTAACTTCAGGCTAACCTACAACATGGCTGAATATGTAGCTTATGCACTTGGGTTAGAACATTTGATATAGATAAGGGTTAAGATCACTGAGGTGTTTAGGGATTCATTGTTAGTTATCTCTTAGGTGATAGATGAGTGGGAATTAAAGAATTAAAGGAAGAACGATTATGTTTGTACCTAAAGCATTTGAAGAGGATGACATAAAATTTTTAGAGGATCATATTCCATCACCTATTATGGGAAGAGAATGCAATGGCTAATGCTTTAACAACCTTGGTTTCTATTTAGGATGGACCGAAGTCAATGCCATTGAAGCCACCTATCACACTTAAATCTACGATGCCCTACCACTTAAATAAAAGAGAGACATAAGTGCGATGGAGAATCACCCTTGGTATTATGATGTGCTAAGGTACTTAGAAAGTGGTGAGTGCCTTGAGGGGGCAAAACAGAGAGATAAGGAAATGATTCAGAGATTGGCATTGCGATTCATAGTCTATGATGATGTGGTAAACAAAAGAATGCCAAACGACATCTACTTAAGATGCCTAACAGAAGAAGAAGTGGGTAGGGCCATGGATGAAATATATGTAGGGATTTATGGCCCACACATGAATGACAAGTCATTGGTAAGAAAGATTTTTAGAATGGGTTACTATTGGACAATCATGGAGTAGGATTGTATTCAAATGGTTCAAAGTAGTCACAAGTGCTAGGTTCATGGTAGCCTCATTCATTTATCACTGATTGAATTGCAAAATTTGACTTCACCTTAGCCATTCATATCTTGAGGTATCAATGTGATTAGGAAAATTATACCAGCTTTTATAAGGAGGTATAAGTATATTGTGGTATCGGTGGACTGTTTCACAAAATGGGTAGAAGCCAAAGCCTTTAGCAATCTAGAGGCAAAGAAAATGGCTTGATTTATAGAAAAAAATTTAAAAATATATCGATATAGCACACCACATCACAATGTTATGGATAACAACATCCATTTTTAGGCTAAAGTTTAAATAATCATGAAGAAGTATAGGGTAGCCCACCTTAAGTCATCACCTTATAGATAATAAACTAATGGGGTAGTTGAAGCAACTAATAAGAATGTTAAAAACAACCTTACTAAAATGGTTGAGACTTATAAAGATTGGTCAAAGAAGTTGCCTTTGGTTTTATGGGTTTATCAAACTACAATAAGGACATTGATAGGAATGATGCCTTATTCTTTAGTATAAGAGAAAGAGGCAGTATTGCCAATTGAAATAGAAGGAAAATTCTTTACAAGTACTTGTTGAATATAAGGTTTTTAAGTACCAATGGGTGAGAAACATATTTGAGCAGCTGGCCATGCTAGATAAAAATAGATTGAAGGCTCTATACCACATCTAATTGTATTAGGTCAAAATGACTTGTTCATTCAATAAAAAAGTCAAGTTAAGTGCAATAAAAAATGGTGATTTGAATTGAAGATCCTTCTGGGAAATTCAAGTTGAATTAGGAAGGTCCCTATATGGTCAAGCATATATATTTAAACAGCATGGTGAAATTATCAAATATGGATGATAATGGGTTTATCAAATCAGTGAACTTGAACAGGCTAAAGAGGTACTTCACATATGGTGTGAGAAAAAATGGAAATGGTTTGTTAAGTTGAAAACCCAAAAGGGTGGCTTAGTTAAAAGTTACGGCAAAACATAACAAAAATAATAAATAGTAAATAAAAAAAGAGAAGAAATAACTTGCTAAGTCAAAAATTCAAAGGGTGATTTAGGAAAAAGTTAAAGTAGTAAAATACAATATAAATAAAATAAAAGGTGAGAGAGTGTGATTGACCATTGAGGATACCTATTAAAAGGTGATGAGATATAAGGGAGCATAAAAGAAAAAAGGCCATAAAAAGAAGAACTAAAAGGGAAGAGGCATTATGCAAGGCAATCAAATGATCTAATTTGCCATTATTAAAAGTAGTGATCATGCATTTATATTCAAATTGTAAATGGTTCATGTTAAGCATAATATCAAAGGGAAATACATTTGCAAAATTAAAGTAAATTTAGTCAAACATGTCTTTAAACTATAAACAAATATATGAAAATTTTTCTACAAAGTTTCATTGTTCGTTAATGCTTTGATAAGATGGAAACATCTTTATCATTTTACAAGTCACGTAACCATGCCATGTAATAAGCGTCATCCTCAAGATTAGGATATACTCCAGTATAGTGGTCATTGTTGGCCTAGGGCACCAAGAAGTGGGGTTGAATTGGTGATTGATTAAAAATTAAAATGAAAAATAAATGTGTTTAAGAATTTGAGAAGAAGAAGAGAAAAATTGACACAAGTGTTTATAGGGGTTCGGTTGTTAACAAACCCTATGTCCACTTCCTAATTCTCTCAAATTGGGTGTGTTACTCAACTCAACTAGTGTTTCCAAGCTCACACCAAACTTTTACAACTTGTTTTTAAGGCTGACAAAAAAAACCTTACGCTTTATGTTTTTTAGGCTCACACAAAAACCTTCACAAGTGTTTCACAAGCTCACACTAAACCTTTCACAAGAGTTATGACTCTAGGCTAACTCTCAACGTCTTTACAATAATGCTTATTGCTCATACCAAACAATTAATAACATATAAATGAGAATGAAAGATTGAGTAGCAAATAGCAAGAGTTTGGTTACAAATTAATAAATTCTCTTGCATTTACATCTATTTGGTGTAGTATTTATAGCTCATATCAATCAAAGACACATTGGTCTAAAACTATCAACAAATCTCTAAGATGTGCTAGGTTGATTTAGCATTAAATGCTTGTCAGATGGAAGCCGCAGTCGCTACTACCATTTCGTGGTCGCGAATTTCCAATTTCCATTATGGAGCTTAAAATTTCGGCAAAATATTCCGTTTGTGTCTATCGGCTAGTCCACGTTTGAGCTGTCTATTGGTTGTATAGGGAAATATAGTCGTTACATTCTAATAACTCTTAAAATTCGTAGTCATGAGATAACTATGTCTTAGGCACAATTGAGACCACAAATTCCTTTATTTAGGGAGGAAACTATAACTCTTTAAGTTGCAGTCACTACCAAATATTTGCCATTGCGATTTTGATCTTCAATGGTTACCTAGAACACTTGGCACGCTGTGGTTGTGGCTGTAACTTTGGTTCCCTCCTTTGTCATTATGAAAGTTGAGGTGGCGAATCCGAACGTGAATTCCTCTGTGACTCAAACTCACTTCCTTCGGCTATGTCGCGGCTGCGAATTTCCTCATGAATTCCTCTGGCCTAGCTTTATCCATTGTTGTGATTAATTCGCAGTCATGAATTATAATATACACACCACAAATTTGGGTGAACTTAACAAGGTTGGAGATTTTGAATTCTATCCAACTTTCAATGAAAAAACTAACTTATAATATGTAACACAACACTAAATGAAAGTATTAGTATTGATCAATCTCTATTGTCAAGATCAAAAGAGGTTCATGACAAAGGTTAAACCAACCTAGTCCAACAATCTCCCCCTTTTTTATTTTGACAACTTAGATTGATTTAAAGGGAAAATAGATGCATGAGTTATGAAGTAGGAATGGTGAAAGATTCAATGAACACTTAAAAAATTTCTAGTTAATGATCAAAGTAAAAGTTTAAGTATGAGTGACAAACAATGCTCCCCCTCAACTTATGCTTATTTATTTCCAATTTTTTTTCTCCATGAGTTTCTCCCCCTTTGGCAAGATAAAAAAGAGGGTAAATGGAAAAGTGCAAATAAAATGCATAAAGATGACCATAAAGTGAACATTAGGAACCAATATTATTTCATAGAATCATAAGAATGACAATAAACATAAGAGTTGCAATAAAAAAAGAAATTCAATCACATAACAAAAGTGACAAAGGATCCAAAATAAACAAATTTTTTTATTGATAAGCTATGGGATCAACAACTTTATATCAAAGCAAGAAAAATACAAAGAAATTCTATTCTAGAAGAATGGAGAATCATCATCATCTCCAAAATCATCTTGCTCTTCATTGTTGCCTCCTTCTTCAGCTTCGTCTCCATCTTTGACCTCTTGGTTGTCTTCCTCCTCCAGTGTATCCTCATAATCTGTGAAATCGAGAAGATGGCATGGAGGAACACCCATTTTCTCTTGCAAGTCCACCAGATCATTGTGGAGGTGAGAAATAATGAGAAATCTTCTCTTTAACATCTGCATCACCTTATCCAACTGTTGGTTGATAATAGCAAGAGAAAGTTTAGATTTAGATTTTGGTTGAGGAAAGGGGGACTGGTATTGCTCCTTCTTCAATGATAAGCCTTTTTCTTTTGGAGGCTTGAGATGTTTCCATCTTTTTTGCCCTAAATGTACCCAAAGTATAGGCATAGGAGTCTGGGTGAATGGCTTTGGCATTGATAAGATAAGTGAGGTCCATAAAATTTTGGGAAGGAAAGAGTTTCTTAGTGAGGAATTTTTCATTTTCCTCATTAAGAGGCCTAACAATTCTATAGATGACAGTTACATGGGAAGGAAATAGAAATTGGCTCTTAGGTTTAGTACTCAAATGGATCAATTGATCCACAAGATTGCAACCAAATTGGATAGGTTTATTTTTCATAATACAAAAAGGATGTGCAAGGTCTTTTTGAGATACTTTTTCGTTACCATCACCTCAAGTATTAATGGAGAAGGAGATGATACAGTAAAATAACCAAAAAGGAAAGGTTTTGATGTATTTGGCTAAAGAAGTCTTGGGATCATGCTTGGTCTCAATTGAAACTTCGTACCAAAATTCATAATAAATAACATCAAGTGCGGAGATAATGAATGGAATGTTATTTTTTACTTAAAGATGGAAGAGGTTGGATAATTTTTCAAAAGTAATAAAATAAGGATCCCAAAAGCTCAAAAAACTAACCCATATTGTTCGACACAGGATTCGGCTTTGTAACTAAGAGTCACCATACACATGAATTCTCTCACGATCTTTTCATATCCCAGTTTATCTCGAAAGATGAATTTGTTCCATCCTAAGTTAGAGAGAAATGTGTGATCTCGTCTTTAATCCCAAGAGACTATAGAAGAAAGGCAGAGGGTATTTTTTTTTAAAGGATGATTTTAGAGGCATTGGCTTTATAACGATGTTTCTCCTCTTTTATAATCCCTTTCATTTGATGAAGGGTTGGTGGTGCAGAGGGTAGGGTTATTGCCTTGTCCTTCTCTGTTCTTGAAGCTTTCTTAGGAGCCATTTGGACGAGTAAAAAGATTTAGAAAGGTTTAAGAGAATGAGGGAAGATAGATGAATTGTTGTAAGATATAGTGATGAAAATCAATGTTTATGAGGTTTATATAGCCATAGAAAGGGTGAATAAATAGAAATGGCTAGAATGTGATTAATGAAGGGTTGGAAATGGTTGAATAGTTAAATCAAATAAATGTGTGGCAGTTATTATAAATTGCGATCGCAAATTCAAAGTCGCAACCTCTATTTCTGAAAAATATAAGTGACAGACAAAAAATCCTCGAGAACCAGCACGTACAACATTCAAAAAATTGAATTTTTTATAGAATTTGCGATGAATAGTAAAAGTTGCAATCACGAATTGATAGTCATCAGCTAGGTGAGATGATCCTATAATTCGCAACTGTGAGTTAAGGATAGTGACCACGAATTACAAGGCAAGAAGGATAATCATGAAAAAGCAAAATTTGACGCTTCAAGTTGCAAACCACTTAATTTATTAATGCTTAATTTATGCAATTGGACATAGAAAAGCACAATTGCATATAAATTTAAGACATCTAAGGATAAGTATCACATTCAACCAAACATATAGTAATAAACAAAAGATCAAGTTGTTCACTTTAGGGAGCTTCCATCAAGCATTCCCAATTGTCTTTTAATGAAGGTCAATCTTTTCATTTAGTGATTTAGTGAAAATATCCGCAAGTTGATGAGCTGTGTCTATAAATTCTAACATAACATCACCATTTTAAACATGATCTCTAAGAAAATGATGCTTAATATCTAGAGTGTTGGATGGAATTTTAAGAGAGATTAATCGCACTAGTGGTGTCACATTTGATAGGAATGTGATCAACAACTTTGTCGTAGTCCTTTAATTGTCATTTCATCCAAAGCATTTGGGTGCAATATCAACCTGCAGCTAGATACTCTACTTCGATGGTGGATAAAGCAACTGAAACTTACTTTTTGCTAAACCAAGACACTAAGCATTCTCCTCTAAACTGGCAAGTTTTAGAAGTACTTTTTCTATCTAATAGACTACCAATATAATCTGTATTTGAGTAACGTATGAAACTAAAAGATGAATCTCTAGGATACCATAGACCTAAGTGCAAAGTACCATGCAAATACTTAAAAATCCTTTTGATAGCATTTAAATGTGATTCTTTGGGACAGGATTGAAATCTAGTACACATACATACACTAAATATAATATCAAGTCTAGAAGCAGTAAGATAAAGTAGAGAACCGATCATACCTCAATATCTCTTTTCAACAATTGTTTTACCCGATTCATTTTTGTCCAATTTGATGGTACCACTCATGGGTGTTTTTGTTACTTTGCATCCATCCATGCCAAATTTCTTAAGCATATCCTTTGTGTATTTAGCTTGATTGATGAAGATCCCTTCTTTGGTTTGCTTGATTTGTAAACCAAGGAAAAACTTAAGCTCTCCCATCATGCTCATCTTGAATTCCCTAGTCATACACTTACAAAATCCTCATAAAGGGATTCATTAGTAGCACAAAAAATGATATCATCAACATAAATTTATACTATTAGTGTGTCATGTTTATGCATTTTTACAAATAAAGTTGTGTCCACCTTTCCCTTTTCAAAATCATTTTTCAAAAGAAATAAACTAAGCCTTTTATGCCAAGCTCTTAGAGCTTGTTTCAACCTATATAAGGCTCTATTCAATTTAAAAACACAATTTGGAAAACTATATGATTCAAACCTAGTAGGTTGTTCAACATAAACTTCCTCCTCAATAACCCCATTTAGAAAAAGCACTTTTGACATCCATTTGAATAAGCTTAAAATTCACATGACATGCATAAGATAAAAGAATCCTAATGGCCTCTAACCTTGCAACAGGGGCATAAGTTTCATCATAGTCTATGCCTTCCTCTTGGTTGTAACCTTTTGCAACCAATCTAGCTTTATTCTTAGTGATGAATCCTTGATCATCTAACTTATTTCTAAACACCCATTTGCAACCTATAATTGGGTGTTCCTTAGGCCTAGGAACAAGTTTCCATACATTATTTCTTTCAAATTGGTTAAATTCCTCTTGCATAGCAATCACCCAACTTTCATCATCAAGAGCCTCATCAATTGATTTTGTCTCAAATTGAAAAACAAAAGCAAGGTTATTATCTAAAAGATTAAGTTGAGATCTAGTAATTACACCCTTTGAAGTATCACCAATAATTAAGTCTTTGGGGTAATGCTTGGAGAATCTCTAAACCTTGGGTAGATCTTGACTTGGCAATGCTTTTTGTTGATGTTGTTTATTCCTCATATACTCTTGATGATTCACCTTTATCTTTTCATCTCTTATAGTGTGCTCCAATTCCAATTTTTCAAAGTAACCTACAAGATCATCAACAAAAGAATCGTTCCTAAGATCAAACTTACTAGATTTATTTAAAACAACATTCATAGACTCTTCAACAACCATAGAACTTTTGTTAAAGACTTTATAGGCCTTGCTAGAGGTGGAATAACCTAAGAATATACCTTCATTAGTTTTTGAGTCAAATTTCCTAAGATTATCCTTGGTGTTCAATATATAGCACTTGCATCCAAATACTCCTAGGCATGGTATCTTGGGTTTTCTACCAAACCATAGCTCATAAGATGTTTTATTAAGAATGGGCCATTTAAAAACTTTATTTGTTGTATAACATGAGGTATTAATGGCTTCAGCCCAAAAGTAATTTGGTAAAGAATACTCATTGAGCATAGTTCTATCCATCTTTATTAGTGTTATGTTTTTCCTTTCTACAACACCATTTTGTTGTGGTGTTCTAGGGGTTGAAAAATTGTGAAAAATCCCATTCTCTAAATAATAAGATTCAAAAGCTTCATTTTAAAATTTCTTTCCATGGTCACTTCTTATATAAGAAATGAAGTAACCCTTTTCATTTTGAATTATTTTTGCAAAACTTTTGAAAGCATCAAAGGTATCATACTTATGAGCTAGAAAGGATACCTAAGTAACCTAGAATAATCATCAATTAGGACTAGTGCATAATGTTTTCCACCTAAACTAGCACTTCTAGTAGGTCCTATCAAGTCCATATGAATTAGTTAAAGAGATTTAGATGTACTTATAATATTTTTAGCTTTAAAGGAAGATTGATGTTGCTTTCCCATTTGGCAAGGACCACATGTCTTGTCTTTTGAGAAACTTAGCTTGGGAAGGCCTTCCAATAGCTTTCCTTTAGATAAGCTTTATAAGAGCTCCATGCTAGCATGTCTAAGTCTTCTATGCCATAGCCAAGCTTTATTACTAAGAGTCATAAGACACTTAAAAGATTGGTTAACCAAATTATCTAAGTCAATTAGATAGGTATTATCTTTCCTTTCACCCTTGAAAACAACTTTTTTATCCACTAATGTGGTAACTCGACATTCTCTAAGGTCAAATGTGACTTTATTACCTTTGTCACATAATTGACTTACACTTAGCAAATTATGTTGCAAGCTATCAACTAACAAAACATCATTAATTAAAGAGCAACCATTCTTACCAATGATTCCAATGCCAATTACCTTACCTTTGGCATTATTACCAAATGTGACATTACCACCTTCTTTTTCCTTTAGGGCTATGAATAGCTTATTATTGCCCGTTATGTGTTTTGAGCATCCACTATCCCAACCGTTTGATTCATTAGTGGTTGTCAAACACCCCTACACAACACAAATAAATCATCTCTTTTTTGGTACCCAAGCATACTTAGGTCCTAGGAGGTTAGGTATTGAAGGGTCCTCCAATTTGAGGTGGCCTTCCTAATGTAACAAAAAACATTAATGTGTCCATATTTCATGCAACAATGGCATTGAAGTTTAGACTTATATGTCATTCTTTTATGCATTGTCTTGGTATGAATGATGGATTTTCTCATACTAATATGATGTGTGTGAGAACATGAGCAAGCATGTAAGGATGTAGATGTGAATTTTTTGTATGTGTTGAGATTAATATGCTTCTTATTATACATGTAAGCATGATTAGCTATTTTACACTTTGAGCCTTGTTGCACTTTCCTTTTACCCTTAGGCATTGGGGGTTTTGTGTTTTGGGCACTCTTCTTTCCAACAACCTCAATACTTGAAGTTTGAGGTGTTGAGGCTCTAACAAATGTAGTGAGTATAGGTGTAGAGGTTGAGGCTTCATTAAATCCTAGACCTTGCCTAATTAAGAGAGACCTTTGTGATACTATGAGTATATCCAAAGCTTTCTTACCCTTATGAAATTTAGAGATAGCGATTCTAAACTCAATGACTTCTCTTTTTAAAGAGTCATTCTCTTTTCTTAATGAAGCTAGTGATGAAGATGAATTGGAAAGATTTTCCATAGATTTTTAAAATTTTTCATTTGAAGCCCTCAATTCACTTACAAGGCTATTAAGGGATTTGTAATGATCCTCTAATTTTGTGCACTTCCTGTAGTAGTAGCTAACCAATTATTAATTAGCTACTACATAATTTATAGTCGCTAAATAGTGACTAACTTTTGTAGTAGTTAAGTGCAAATAAAATTTATGTAGCTTCGCTGCTAACATATGTTAGTCGCTAAACTTAACTACTACTTGTGGTAGTAGCTAAGTAGTCACTAAATATAGATAATATAATATTATATAATAAATTATTATTATATATAATTAATATTAATATATAATTTAAATATATAATTATCTTTTTATATATAATATAATATAATTATACTATTTATATTTACATTTATAATATAATATTAATTTATAATATTAATATAATCTTAACATAAAATAGAATAATATAATATAATATAAAATATAATTATAATATGTATTTTTTAATTTATTTTTGAATATTTTATATAATTTATATTATATAATATATTATATTGTATTTTATGTACATAATTAATATAATATAATTATAATATTTATTTTTAATAATTATATATTATTATTAATATTATAAATTTTATATATAAAATTAAACTTTAAATGGTTAGCTATTACATGGTCGGTAATCCCTAAAATAGTAACTACTATTTGTAGTAGCTATACTATTTGTAGTAGCTAAGTTTAACGAAATTATATAGTAGTTTAGTGACTAACACGTTATTAGTAGCTAAGATTAGGTACTAACTCAAATTAGTCGCTAAATAACCTAAAAAAAAAAAAACGAATTAGTGCATCTTTCATTTCTTTTATCCTTCACATTATTCTTTCCTTCCTGTGTCCCTAACAAAAGCTAGCCATTGCCTCTACCATTCACACTATTCATTTCCTTCCTGTAAGCATTAACAAAAGCTTTCCTTCCTGGAGTGTCTTACCATTTACACTATTCCTTTTCTTCTAGATTTTGCCAACCCTAGCCATTGCCCCTCTTCATTTAAACATCATTAGATAAAAAGCCAAAAAAGCTATGTTACGATCAAAGATTCATCCTAGGTCCCTTAAAAAGTGGGCACTTAGGGCGAAAAAAGAAAAAAAGAAAAAGCAGCATGTGAATTTTATAAAAGATTGGCTTATTAAGAGCTTTCAAAAATCAATTTGTAGATCAAGACTAGGAAGAAGATGGGAAAAGGTAACCAAAACTCAAAGAATTAAGTTTTGCATTAAAATCTTGGTTAAATCACTTGAATCAATCCTAAAATTTAGCGATTAGAATCAACCCACTTATTAGATGCTTAGGTTTTTGTGGATGTCTTTATGAATTTTAGCTTTAATTGGAGCACTGAATTTCTATTTTCCACTTTCGACCATTATTGCATTAGTATTGAGCTACGCTTGGATAACAAAGGTTATAAGGAATGTAGTTAATTTAATAGTTAATATGATAATCTCTGTTGGACTAGGATGATTAATCCTAAGTTTAGAACTTCTTTTGATTTTGACAAACTAGATTGATCATCACTAATATTTCAAATAAGTGTTGATTTTGCAGAAATGAATCAATCTCTCAAGAAGAAATGCAAGGAGTTTATAAACTCCAAAGTGACATGTAAATCGCAACAACAATCTAGGATTCGCGACCACGACTCATGTTAAGACATGCTGAAATTCAAGCAGGCCGAATTGCAGAGCCATTCTCAGCCGTAACCTTTGGAAAAGAAGAAGCCAAAATGTGATAGACGAATTCGCGGTGAAAGTCATTCCTTAGTCGTGACCGTGAATTTCAAAGTAACTCAAGAGGGAAGCAAGTCCACAACCACAGCTTGACAAGTGTCTCAGAAGACTGTTGAAAGTCAAATTTCTCAGAGGCATCTTGTTGGTAGCGACCGCAAACCCTATGGAAGAAAGTTGACCACTTTGGCAGTTGGAATCGCATCCTCTATCGTGGCTTGTATAAGAAAACTCACGATCGCGACTTCTTAAAGTAGGTAAAAGACAACGACTATATTTTTCTGGTGAACTAATAAGAAGCTACCACATGGACTAACCGTTAGATATAAATAGGATTTCCTTTGAAGAATTTGGATTTCGCGACCGTAAAATGCAGTCGCGACCATGATTTCATCATGATAAGCATTTAATGCAAAATCTATCAAGCATGTCTCAAAGATTTGATGTGCTATGATCTACAACGTCTCTTTGGTGAAGTTTGGCTATAAATACTCCACCAAACATCCATGAATAAGGTTGCTAAGAAATTTATTACAAGTGATTAAAGCTCTGAATCTTTACTACTCATTTTCTTCATCTTCTTTATGAAATTGTAATTGTTAGGTGTGAGCATTAAACACCAAGTAGTGAGGTTTTGTGTTAGCCTATAAAAACACTTCAACAAAGGTTTAAGTATGAGCCTAGTGAAACACTTGAGTGAGGTTTTGTGTTAGCCTAGAAAACACATTGTTGTAAGGTTGTGTGTTAGCCATCAAAACACAAGTTGTATAAGTTGAGTGTGAGCTTAAAAAAACTATTGAGATAGTGAAATACCCAATTTATTAATTAGGGAGTGGCTATAAGGTCAATTATATCTGAACCACTATAAATTGATTATCTGTCTTTTACTCTTTCTTCTCCCCTTTGTCTTTGTTTTTAGAATTTTTTTTCACCAATTCAACCCCCCCTTCTTGGTGCCTAGGGACAACAAGTTGTATCAGAGCAAGGTTTTCATAAATCAAACCTTCATTGGGTGAAACAAGATCATGGCATAAGAAGTAAACCACTCACAGCTAAAGCTATATTTTGATGGAACCGACTATACTCATTGGAAGTATAGGATGGAGATCTATCTAGACAAAGATATGGTGGACCTTTAGGATGTGGTAATCAAGGAATGGAAGCCTCCTACAAGAGTTGTGGATGGCAATGAAGAACTAATCCCAAGGGATGAATGGGTTGAAGCTCACCGGAAGTCAAATGGCAGGAACAAGAGAGCAATGGCCATTCTCCTAAGGTCACTTTCGAAAGAAGAGATTGGGAGAGTGCAACATTGTCAAACTGCATATGCCATATGGAAGACTTTAGAAAACTATCATGAAGGCACAACCTTAGTCAAGTCAAGCCGTTGGAGATGTATGTCACCAAATTGGAACTCTTTATGATGAAGGACAATGAAAACATCACAGAAATGACAAATCACCTCTTATCCATCGTCACCAATATGAAAAAGTTTGGAAGAGCACTTACCAATTATGAGGTAAACACCAAAATTCTTAAAACTCTTCTGCTTGACAAATTTGGGGCTAGGGTATGCAACATTCAAGAATCCAATCCAGAGATTGGAAAGGTCCTAACAGATGTGCTCATTGGCAAGCTCTTGACTCATGAGTTGGCCATTCAAAAAGATGAGCAAATGAAGAAGCTAAGGGGCTAAGGTGAAAAACCAAAAAAAGGAACCATGCGTCTCAAAGCTTCAACAAGGGAGAAAGAAGTAGACACATCCTCAAGTGAAGAGGATAGCGATAAAGAATGAGAAGAGCTGGCAATGCTCTCAAGGAGAACCAAGGAATTGATAAGGAGAAGAAAATAGAGAAGTGTCTTCAAGAAATCAGCCCAAAGCCCAAAAGAAAGATCAAATGATGTCACATGCTATGAATGTGGTAAGCAAGGGCACATGAAGCATGAATGTCCTAAGTTGAAGAAGAAGAAAAGATGGGACAAAGAAAAGAAGAAAAGCTTCTTTGCCACTTGGGATGATGACTCAAGTGAAGAAGAGGAAGAAGGAGAGGTGGCCAACATATGCTTCATGGCACTAGGGGACTCTCCATAAGAGGTAAGTACATCCTCCCACTCTAATTCAGATTATGAAGTAGGTGATATA